>LR990043.1:13320056-13503826 GCA_905147135.1 Blastobasis lacticolella
TTGGATTTGATATTCTGTGCTTATAATAAGTAAACACTCGCCTTATGTGTTGTTTATAGATAACAGAGAATGTAGTGACTGGCTATACATTACCCGCAGGTGCTTACATCTTATACATAGAATAAAACAAAGTGACGACCTGTGCCACTCCCGGAGTCGATTCTCGGCCGGGTAAAAATTGTAATTATGAATTTTAATTTATGTTACTGGTTTGTGTGTTTATGTATAATAAGTATGTTTTTGAAACGTAGGTATGTAAGTAGATTATCCGTTTTCTGCACCCATAACACAAGCTTTGCTTACTTTGGCGGTAGATGGCGCTGTGTGAGTTGTTTAACCATATTTATTTATATTTATAAGTTGCTTCCCGCGGTCTGACCCTATGTATATATGTACTCTTAGATCCTTTAAACTATGCAACGGCTTTTAATGCGGTTTTCAACAATAAATAGAGTTATGCAAGAGGAAGGTTTATAAGCAAAAAAAGGGTAGATAGGGGTAAAATAGGTGTATGTACGCCACGCGAACGAAGGTCCGCTGGGTCCACTAGTAGGTTTATAAATATCGATATTAGTAGATAAGTCGCCAGAGACAATGACATACACATAGTGTTGAGTGTGTTTAATTAAATTTTATTTGTAATTTGTAACGCGAACTAGGGGTACTACTATAGGCTTGTAGTGATTGAAGACCAAAGATTTGAAACACGAATAGCAAATGTACACAGAAGCGGCGGGGCTGGCGGCGCGCGCGCGGACCGTACGTCGCTTCACTGGACTGTGAAAATGATTTTGATTTGACCCTTTGAAGGGCGCGTCTACCGCAAAATTACATTTCCATCTCCCTATCTGTTTATATATGTACCTGATACTCAATTACACACGTGTTAATGTACGGCGCATCCACCGCTATTCACCAAAGCATTTACAGCGTACAAAAGCACTCGGAATGATTAGTTATAGGCATCTTTATAAGAATTTCAATTACCGATATCGAGGGAAATGTGAGTAAAATGTAAAATATAATTCTCTCCTCATCTCATACATCTAAAAGGAACTCAATTTTCTGTATTAAGGGTGTCAAAGCGTGGGGGCTCTTTATCGCAAATGTGGCGACGTGGAAGATAATTTTATTCTGAGAGTATCTCTCCTTACTGCTGATATATTCAACAGAATATTCCCATATGTGCGTAATTCTGCGGAATGGCAAAAAAGGTCTGTTTGAGGGGTGAAATATGTAAATTTATTGTCTTGGGCGGCTCCCGCGCGGCGCTCGCCCCCGTCATACGCCGACACGTAGGATAAAGGAAATGTTAATGCGCACCAATTTATGTGCTTTCCTATGATTTCGCTGAATCGGGCCCGCCGTTTCCCCTTTATGGGCCCGAGCGAGCGTTTTGTTTATAAATCGGAGAGTATCGGCGGGCTTCAGTTTTCAAAAACCAAACTGAAGGTGGAACTTTATGGACTGAGGTGAACAAAATGGTAGGATATTTGTACCTGCCCAATACATTTTTCTCAAAATAAGTACACCTAAAGAAAATTACAACAATTACGATAAGTGACTTAGAAGTATAGAATATCAAATGTTTTTTTGCAATTTTCTTTCCAATAAAACCATCAAATATGGCAAGCGATTGTCCCAACACAGCTAAAACACTCTCCTCGAGGATTAGGAGAGCAATAAATCCAGAAAGCAGCACAGCAGACGGCGACAAACAGTCAATCGGCCCCCTCGAGACACCGACTAATTCACAAAGGCCAAATGTGACATAATACCGGCATAATTCAATGTTTTGCTCACCATATTGTATTTTATTTATGAGTTATGGTCTGTTGAGTGGCGCCCTCGCCGGGAGCGGCGAGCGGACGGTTAAATAGTACGAGTTAACTTACACCGCACCCATGGCGCGGGTTGGGGTGCCGGGATGGGGTCATGCGATACCCCTGCAATAGTACGATTTATAAAAATATCCCTACCACGAGTATACTAACTTTCAAGTAATTCTTATGGTCTAAGATCCGGCCATAGAATATCTTCCCTCATCTGTTACTAAAAAATTGGCATATTCTACGAATGAATATTACTTAATTAAGAAAAAATATATGTTTTGGTTTTTATATTTTTCTATATAATATTTACTTATATTCATAAACTAAGTTTCATTCATTTCTTTTATGATCTTTCCATTCTTACTAAGTTTTGCCTAGGCAACTATTTCATTGGATAGGGGAAAGAAATACCTTTCATTTGACATATAACTCCTTAAAATAACAGATGACTGTAGATTGTCTCCTATTGAAGGACAAGGGCAACCAATAGGGTAGCAAATGAATTTGTTGTTTTGATTCCGTAATTTTATTGAAATAAACGTATTTTTTTCTTAATTGACTAATATTATTTCATGTAACGCAAAAAAAATGACTATTAGGTCTTAAACAATATATTTATGCCAGAGAAACATTGTGATTCCTGAAATTGTATTAAACCTTGGTAATTGGTATATGTGGGCATGTATGTTAATTTGAAAATACAGTTCTACGGTCAAAGAAAGGTCTACGAAGAAAGAACACTAAGACCACTTTTTTCTTATTCTTATTTCATTCTTAAACTATTCGAAACTAAATATTGCACAAGAATAATGTCAACAAACCCTCACACAAAATATAAAAATATAAAAACCAAAACTACCCACAAAACTAAAAAACACTGACTTGTTGTGGCATTATGCCATCCATTCGCAGTCTGAGGTGTCTGACGCCAGAAAGGCGTATGTGACGAGGCGGAAGATGAGCGAGCCGCTTTGGAACGAGGGTAGCCACATTTTTCAGAGATGCGCGCCGGTTTAATTTAGGAAGGGTCGGCTGTCGATATTTAAATTTTTAAATGTCGCCCAGACGGACCCCTGCGCGGGAACACCAATTTGTTTGCGCAAATTTGTCACACGTAAATTTAATGTTGCTCAGCGAGGACCGGCGGTATGACGGAATGAACTCCGCGAAAATATTCAAATTGGGTAAGTTTGTTTAATTTGTTTTTCTTTCCTATCTTTTATCTTTGGAGTCTGAAATTGAAACTTGTTTAATCGTCGTTATTTACAACAACTTGACTTCATTTACGTTGCGCTTTTTTGTAAGGCGTGCCGTCGGTGCACGGGGTCATCTCATTACCTCGCTAGAGGTACGCCCCTAAAAATATAAAATTGTCATTAAAATATATATTCTAACGTATTAACGTAACTATCATTAAATATCTATTGTAAGGTAATTTCATTAAAGTGAAATACAATGACATATTTCGTATTTTTTTTTACATAAAGTTCGTTCAAATAGAAAAAATACGGATGTAGAGCACGAATTATTACCTACATAAATCTAAACGAATTGACTTATTTAATGTATTATCCACAGAAACCTAAAGTTCTTCTATTTTTATTATTATAAGTCAATTAATAAAATTATCTGTTGATAATACTCATCATTACCAATTATTTAAAAAGTAAATATACTTTTACAACTTGATTTAATATACTAGTACATACTACCCTAACTTGTACTTATTTTAAATAAGTTTTGTGTCTATAGTATAATATCAAAATTTCAACAAATAGCAAGTGGTTAGCAAACACGACAGATGACAGCAACAGGCGGAGTGTCTGTCGGTGTATTTGTTGTTAGTAATTGGTAACCATATTTAACCATAATAAAATTAATAAATGTGACAAAACGGCGCGTGCGCACAGCGGGGGGCGCGGATTGATACAGACGGACGCCGTGTTTGTGGGTTGATATAGCTTCATAAAACAGTTTGGGCGAAATTAATATTATTGTATTAAGAATTGGTATGGAATCAGTGTGCAAGCACTTTGTACGCATATTATAATGCGCACTTTTTTGTATTAAGTATAGGTAGGTCTGTGTTACTTACACAAATAAACACGTATGTCTACGCCAGTCACATATTTCTATATTTACCTTCAGAATGCGGTATCACTTCTAAAATTCTCTATCGTTATGCTTATCACGATCGTATTATCGTTATCGTAAACGGGAGTTGAAAACTGGCAGTTTAAAAGTACCATTACTTTACGCCCTGTTAGGGCGGCAATGCAAATCGCGGCATTAGCGATATGGCGGCCACTATCTGTCCCCATCGGCAGACGGGATTTGCTATGATTTATCAGAGCGGCCTTATATAATCTATGTAATCATACAGATACACGAATAGGTACTAAACACAACAAGTTCCTATAATATATCCAAACCAAAGCATTCTAAAACATTGACCAGTAATATACATAAAAGCAGACGCAAATGAGCGTCTGAGAGACAAATTGCTATTGTTATTGCTGGCTGTGTATCCAACGAAATAATATCAACAATGTTTCCGCATAAATAAATAATTAAGGAAGTTGGTAAATAAGCGCGCGGCCTCATTTATTATTCTTTATAAGGAAACAAAGGCGAGGGTTAGCCGTAATAAGGCGCCGCCACCTCGCCGGCTTATCTTTATTGCCTCCAACCCACGTAGAATAATAAATCGTTTTCATCAAAAACAAATACTCGACAGTTTTTGCCGAGTCGAGCGAACGGGCGGGAGGGTGGCAATTTTCCACCCCCCATAATACAATATTTCCCGACATTTTCCACGGGAATACAGTTTCGAATCGCTCGCTCGCAGCGGCAGGTTCCTTTAATGTGTATTTTTCGTCCAATCAGAGAGCGGCGAGAGTCTCGATATTACCTCAACTGTCACACATAAAGTGGAAAATATGGTCGGCGATGTGGGGGGCGCGCGGCGCGAGGCGGGGGAGGGGGCTGCTTGGCAGGCGGCGCGCGTCCGCGACGCTCCGTCGCCGCGCCCGCGCCGCTGCCGCCGCGCCGCCCGCCCGAGCGCCCGAGCGCCCGAACGCCCGAACGCCCGAGCGCGCAGAACAGCTTTATAGCTTTTCTTTCAGCTCCACTCAGGTACGGCCGTATCATAACAGCGAATAGCGGCGCGTGATGTGAACCCGTGATAAAATAAATGTCGAGATAGGCTTATGTATTGTACTGTTTATCTTCATAATGGCCGCCGGGAGAAAAGTTTAGATTAGACTTTCGCTTTTTATGGAAGTAATAGGCTCTTTGCGCGTTTTTAAGATAAAAATAATATATGACGAAGTTGGTACTTGTTCCTGCTAAATAAACTAATAAAATTAAGTATCATCAAATCAGCGGCACGAGATTTGATTAAACCTATCGGACATACTTACCTTTATAGACGCTGTAAATATGATTTTTTTCCTTATTTAGGAAAAACAGCCTTTAACAAGTTTTATGAATTAAAAAAGGTATTTAAATAGACCTATAGTTTCATATATTACGCTGTTACAACTGACAACAATAATTTTCTAAACCGAATGATTAACAATGGGGTATTTTTCACCTCTGCAGGGCGTTTGCTGCGTGAAAACTCGCAGGAAAAACGCATTTTATTCACTTCAGAGTAAAAGTGATTTGAATTTCGAACACCACACACTCCTGTTCACACTCGCTGAAAAAAATAAACAAGGCGATGGTTTGTTCAGAAACTCATTTTAGCCTAGTAATTTAACAGAAATTTAATCATGTATCATTCATTAGGCACAACATTTCGCTAAAGTATTTATTAAAATTTTGTTACTGTCTTTTTAAAGACGTCATATTTAAAATATGTACTAGTGTACATTAGAATAAGAGATTTATAAAAAGAGAGTATACGAATTATTGTTATAAGCATGTATATCTTTGTACATATAAGCAACTGGCGCTTAAATATGGCCTTATTAGGCCATACAGATACAGATACAGATTTATATTATGTTTCTTGATAATCATTTTATCAAAATTACTATTTTATGCGCTGTCAGCTCGAAAAAAATAAAAATTTGTATCAGAATTATGGAACTGTAAGTCTGTTTTGTGTATGAGTAATACTTATGTAAGACTGTTTGTTTTCCTAAATAAATAAATAAAATTTCATGATTCAATTCGCAACATTTAATTAAAAATTAAAATTTTAAAACAGACTTTTGAAAAGAGGTCTTTAACAACAATTTACCTATTATTATCAATGGTTAACGCGGAAACCAGAAGAGGTGAAAAGTTGTGTGTTTTACACAAGAGCAAATATTTTATGACTCGTGTTTTTAAATCACTCTGTGATCTGCACTTCGCTAGATCGTGATCGGCACTCGCAGCAAAAACGAACTTTGCTCTTTTGTATAACAAATAACTAATATCGCAAATATAAGAAGTGTTACATAGCACCGGAACGGCGCGGCGCGCGGTAGCTGCGTAGCGGTGGCGTAGCGGCGCGGGCGGCGCGGGCGGCGCGAGTGCGGAATTGCCGGGCGGGTATAAATCGCGATTCATTTCTCATCGTAACTTTTTGTCGGTTCTTATCTGTTACACTTCACTTTTCATCATCCGAGGGGATTTATGTAATGCCTAGTCATTTCTCGGCGTCGAGCGCGGCTTATCGGCGGAGCGCGGGCGCGCTTGATTGATGAGCGCGCAAAAATAAATGTTCAGTTAAATTATTCGATAAGTTGGAAACGGAAGTTAAACGGGAATTATCTTTGTCTTGCCCTCGAAGATTTTACGGTTGTAACCGTTATGTCGGAGTGATTGATCGATTGAAGCGCGCACTCCGTGGAGGGAGGCGCTCATTTTTAAACGTATATTATGTACGTACCAGAGTTTACTAAATAGCACTAAATCAATTATTGTGGAGTCTCGAAGAAGGCAGTAAAATGTACAATATTACACAAAAAGACAGACAAAATGAGCGCGAAAATGTTGGACGAAATTTATCAGTGTCAACATGGGCTCCATCTGCTCCCTGCGGTCTCCGCAATATTAATTTGTGAGCGGCAATACTTGTTGACCGCACGCCGTAGGGTGGGGAGGCGGCGCTTACCGTATAAAATTAGGCATGAAAGCTAATGCCATAATTGAAGGCAATCAGCGCCCCTCCTGATGATTTATGGGAGCCGTTCGCCGCCTAAAGCCAGAGCCATTTACATCTTTGCTACATTCGCTTTCGCTCCATACATAGAAATGTATTAAAACGCTCACTGCTCAGGCTGTAATTATTCGATTGTTCTGTACTTTTTATTAATGATGAGAGAGCGGAACCCCAGCCCAAAGGACAGAAAATAGCAGAGTGGTTAAACAGCACGTAACACGCCATTCCGGAGCGGCGTGTGCAGTTTCACGGGCTAGGTAATAGCCGAAGTTGTGTTCTAGATTCTTAAATTGCATGCGGGACTGCAGCCGGTCCACTTAAAAAGAGCATTGTGGCTAATCTCCAGCGACACATGTACAAACAAAGTTTAATTGTGAGCGGCGCGCCCCAGGCCGCCGCGCGCCGGCCGCCCCGGGCAAAACCGATTACAGTCTTAGCGCTCACCTTCGATTCCTGCCCCCCCCACCCACACATATTCAATTCCAATCAGCCCGACCGCACATATTTATACGTAGACGCGGCGTGTGTTTTTATTGCGGCCTGCATCGAATGACGGCCGCAAACATTGCATCTGCCTCCCTCGCCCGCGTCGGAAAAGCCTTTTATTTTTAATTTCGATTTTGATTTTTTCCGAGCGCGGCGGCGCGCCGTCCTAGTTTTATTTTGTTTCATTTCATAGCGCGGGGTGGGTGCGCGACGGATCGGAATTTCAGATATGTACAATTTAAAATCGTGTAAGTACGGTCAGCGTGCGCAGCGGGGCGCTGCACGGACTGACGCCTGTCCGCTGTTTTCTTTGCTTTTTACCAATTCTATTTTCATTTGATTGCATTTGAATTTCCGCCGCCAATATCCGCTAACTAAACACGATTAATGCGACGCCGGCGCCGGCGGGGGCGGGCGGCGGGAGATTCTGTTTTGTCCTTTTATATTAGAACGCTGCTAATTTATTGCTGCTAAAGGAGCTTTGATATAATAAAAATAAGTGCTCTTGTAATAAAAACAATTAGTAAAAAACTACCCAAGTAACTATTTGGGTACCTAAGTGCCTTGACTATTTGGATAACCTAACACATTTGTGTGTTTGTAATTTTTAGACGGCTTAACGACAATTCCTCACAAAACACCATTAGATATTATATAGAAGTATATAAATTGTAAATTCTGAAATAAATGATTATTTATTTACAGCGCAGTATACGGCTACCTCCGTATAATATAAATCGGGTATAATTTGTCCTTTATAAGTCGGCGGGGCACAACAAACAGCATTATAATGGCCGAACAAGCCGGATCAGATCGATCACGGCGCTCCGTTATTGGCAAACTTCTCCGCGACACGGCCCTTGATTAAAAGTATGCAAATTTTATTACATCTGAGGGGCGCGGGCGCCAGACACTCAGGTCAACTTAGTTTATGTAATTTCATCAAACTTTACCTCTAGTTCGTTTTTGATGACTTACTACTGAATAAGTTCTCACTTTTTAATTTTGTATATATCGAGTTAACTAAGATATTACAAATATTTTTTTCAGTAAAATTAAAAATCTTTATTGCAGATAAATTAGATTCATACAATGATATAATAACAATGCATATTAATAAATTCTAAATTATACAATCAATTACAATTTGTCAAATTGTATAACAAAAATTTTTATCTATGTTGTCAGAAAATCAGTTCAATAATTGCCTTCTCGTAGACAAACAATACAGAAAACAATGGCCGCGGCCATTTTCGCCGACAGATGTATACGGTTAGGTATCGAATGGCGTTCGTAATAAATAATTCCAAGCTACGTGCAGTAGAGTGGGGTTTTGTTTATGTCAAATTGTAATTTATTGGTTACTCGGCTCGGCTTGGATATTACGGCGGCCCGCCCCCCGCCTCCCCCCCTCGGTCGATGAAAATTTTATATCGCCGTGTCGTTACGTCATCCCGTTTTTTTCTTGCCCACGGCCGGCTGAAGCGATCTTTTGATTAAATTAAGGGGATCAACCGGGAATTTTTACACTGATTGATAGGTTGACACAGCGTTTCAAGGAACACGGCCGGAATTTATATTGCCTATAAGTGATTGAGCGGAAATTTGGTTCATGTATAATTTATACAGTTAATAAACATTAGCGTTGACTCCCTCATCAATCAGGATGCTATCGGGTGCAGGAGACTCGTTCGTGTAGAGCTCATGGAGACGTGTCTGTTGCACATGAGGACACCTATGTTTATATTGGTCGTCTGCCACGCAGAGGTCCCGGGTTCGATTATGAATTTTAATTTCTGTTACGGGTCTGGGTGTAGTTTGTATTTAAAAATAAGTAGTTTATCTAACACCCATAACACAAGCATTGCTTACTTAGGGGCTAGATGGCGCTATGTGAATTTGTCCAACCATATTTATTTATTACAGACTATGTTATTTCATGATCTAGAGTAATCTTTTTGACTTTTTGGAAATCGATTCATATGTGTAGATCGCCGTATAGGTACACTCAAGATTTCATGCAAAGTAAAACCAAGTTCTATAAATAGGATCAATCGGTCACGGCGTCCGATTCGTACCCGAGAGGGACCGGGTTCGAATCCCATTGTGGACATGTACCAATGACTCTTTTCTAAGTTATATACAGTATTTGAATGCTAACCTATGCTCTGACTTTGAGGGAAAACATCAGATGACTGAATGTGCAGGTTTGATCCATTCTGGTCAGGTTCCTCTGGTAGAAGGATCATTAGGGTCAGATGGCAGTCGCTACACTATAATTATCTGATCTACCATGTCCAATCCTGGATCATGGTCAAGACGGACCCCTGGCTCACGTGCGCGAGAGCACAACCAGGACATAATAGTAGTTTATGCAACTGTCATATAAAAGGGGTATTAAAACATGAGTGTCTGTTGTTCTGTATGATAATAGTTTGACACGAGTGTTTTAATACCTAATTATATGCAGTTGCATACACTACTTTATCTAAACTCATTTTTTATGTTAAAATATTGTACCTATAATTTTCTCAACTTTGCTGGAAGTAAGCTGCAAGTCAGTTCTGTTGTATCTACGCGTCGAGGATATCAAGCGGCGGGAAATTCACTTTACTACTTTCACATTTATCTATTTATTTGCTTAAATAAGAAAAAACATTCACAAACACAAATTACAACAATTACAAAAAATATTCTGTTTAGCGGGAAAATAATTACACAGAATATAAACAAGAAAATTTAAATTTTGAATTTGTTAAAGACATCTAGGTATTCAGCATACATTTCGCCGTGTCCCGGCGCCCTACAAACAATTCAAAAATAAAAGTGTTGCATAATGATTAAAAAGTTATTTTACGATACAGCTGTCATGAAAATAGTATGGGAAATGCTGTATCGAAAAGTAATTTTTTAAAATTTTATAGACTCGTGAAAAAAGTGTACCCTTAAACGACTGTTTTCGAATATGTAATTGGAACATTACGCTATGAGTGTAGATAAAATTCTTTAACGCTCCGCCAGACTACTTAAAATTTAGAACTAAAAGCCTTAAAGCTCCATTGTTCTGTTCATTTCTGTGACAAATTAGTCCCAGCAAGTAAGTATGACGATGTTCCATTTACAAGGGTCGCCAACACAGACAAGTGTAAAAACTCAATTACCCTATCCTATATAGGACCCACTGCTAATTCCTGACACGCATTTTTGCACGCATTAACTATTATAACCGGGCGGTACTTAATGGTACTTTGTTTATTAAGTTGTTTGATGCGCTACTACTTTTTTTATAAGTGACATTGTTTCTTTATGACATAGACCTAGGCATAGTAGTGAAAACGTAAAAAAGAAACTTGTTCTCTTTTACAAATTAATTTTATAAAGTTTCGTGAATTGCGAAGTGAGAGAAGAACAAATAGGTACGTTTAGTCAATCAGAAACTAAAGATAACACACGAGCATTGAGCAAAACGGAATATTCGCAACCCTTCTCACCCGTGGGAGTGTTTATACAGGAACTTTACACTTAGAGACCTGTTATTTATTTACGGCGTGTCATGGAAAACTGCTCAGTGAAGTTAGGCGAGGCGCCCGCGCCCGCGCCAACTACGGCCGGAATTTGTCGACTTAACCAATTTCACTCTCTAACTACGCGCCAACTTATAATAGAGTAACTTTTCAGATTAATCTATTTTTGGATGACTGAACATACCTGGTTGGAGCTGGTGTGTGTAGGCCTCGCGTCGCGTGCGTCAGCCTTCCAGGCGAGTGCGTGTTTCTGTGATTCAATTTTGCTTAGTTGTGTTCTGTAGTCATCGCCGTCGCTTTTTGTGACGACGGAGCCCAGTCGTCCCGCATAAAAGTCACAGAATGTTCCAGAAGTTGCCCAAGTGGCCCAGTCGACGTTACTTTTTTATTCGAAGTGACCCGCGCCCGTACTCCCGCTGATAAGCAGTAAATTGCTTTTCTTTCCATTTCTTAAATAACCGACCCGCCCCCGCCTCCCCCGCCGAAAGGTGCTCCCGCATCTCGCAATATTCCTTAACAACTGAAAAGAAAAGTTTAATTACAGCACCACTTAAAAAGAGCGAAGTCACGTTATGTTGTAATTATTGTAGCAACGATAAAAATACGCAAACGAGTGTATTATACAATTAGACACTTCTCCCTGATCGTTAAAAGGGAAATTTAAATGGAATTTTTATGTCCAGCAATTAAGGATAACGTCGGCTGCTAGACATTTTTGTAATTACAAAAATAAGATTCTTGAAATGTAGCGTGAAAAAGAATTAGGGCGGAGATCGCGCGGCGCGGCGCGGGCGCGCCTGTCGCCGCCAGACGGATGGGATAAGTGCGAACTGTTCAAATTTGTTATTTAATTAATCCCTATTTCTCCAGCAGCCAGGCTGCTTTCCGTGTCTGTGTATCTAAATATATTACCTATAGAAAGAAGAGACGTATAAATGGCAACGTTATAGCCTGAGGTAGTTACTGGAAGTAGATACATTAGTAAAATGTTGGGTATTCATTAACTTGGAAGTTTGGTTATATATCTATGTAGCTAATATATTACCTACATATATTACCTACCCTGGCAATAAATAGCCGGGATTAACCGCTTGGATGATGATGATGATGATGACATAACGAGGTTAAAATCGTAAACTGCTTATTTTCAAGCGCCAGCCTATCGGGCAATAATGGCAATACTTGAAGAATTCGGATGTGGAATGAGTTCCCAGCCACAGTGTTCCCTTTGGAGTATGACATGGGATCGTTCAAGAAGTATATTAGAGGTCTCATCGGAGGCTAGCAACGCATTGGTAACTCCCCTGGTGCTGATGTCCATAGGCGGTGACCACTTTCCATCAGGTGGCCCGCTTGCCTGTCGTATTACATAAAAAAATACAGTACAAGTGTACAGTGTAAGAGTCGATCGGACGCGTGGATATCGGAAGCGCCGAGCAGCCTCATTTGCCGAGCTGGACGCTGCCAACCGCTGTCGACATGTGAATGGAGCCTTATTGGCTGCACTGATGTGTATGTGAATGTTGAGGTTGTTTATTAGTAATTCAAAAATTTTGTCTATAAGGAACACCCAGCTGGTTACGAAAAACCGTTAGATACGAACGTGAGTGATGAATGTAAGAATGATATTTAATTGTTTGATAAAGCTTACAAATTTAAATTAATCAAAATATTTATTGTAAAATTGCTTTATTAATGGCGCGAATTGTTGACACTTACAAGTTGCTCATTACTAAAATTTTAAAGCTTTTTTTGGATTATTTATAAAAAAATTATTAGTACAGCTAACATATTAATTGAACCAAGAAGGCTCAAGATGAAAGTCCACACGCACAACTTGCATCAACAGCTTTGGAGAAGATGACATTTTTTTGTGTTAATATTTTTAAATTTGTTTATTTCTTTTTTCGTGGCGTGGTGCATTGTGGCAATAAATGACTTTATTCTTTATTCTTCTTCTTTCTGGAGACGAAGAAGTGTATATGCAACAAGTTGGGATACGTCGTTTAGATTCGCCAGCTCCTTTTGTCTCCAGTTTGTCTGTGATGTCCTAAAAAGACGGGTAAGATCAGTGCAACCTTATCCAAATCATCAGAGAGCTAAAAATAAACATTGTAGAAGAGTGAGAACGTATTTCTCAAAACGTTATAAAAAAATTTACATTTATCACTTTACATCTTAAGTTTCATTTTGATAAATTTAATGAAAGCTGACAAAACATTAATGAATGGAGTACGAACTAAAAGATCAGTAATTGGTATTCAAGCATTTAACATTAGAACACCTAACAACGAAATGGGATGCAAAGAATAATACTAAGCAGTTGTCTAGAATTAACACAACGGAACAGGCATAAACATTAGAAGTCCTAAAAACTTCAGACCAACAACAGACCATTTTCCACTACTGGATTAACCTTCCTCTCTTTGTGTAGGGCATTGCCTTATTCTCCACGCTTGGCAGATGGGTCGGAGATTGCAGTGTTGAAAATACTCAACAGAAAATACTGCTGCCCATATTCAGGGTAACGGAAGTAATGGATGGGAGCACAACGAAAGTGGAAAAACCAAGCTTGCCTGGTATAGTTTGCTTCTAACTGTTCATGACACTCAGAGTACAAATCGAACAAGCTATATTTTTGAAATGGGACATATAACCATTAACTACAATATATTTGGCGAGTCTCGTTGCCAAGAATACCAAAACCCATGTTTAAGTCACAATAACGAGATTATTAGATTCGATATGCAAAAGAGCTTCAGCCGTGAGAGCGCGATTGAGTTGTCATTCATAATTAATATTAGCTAGTCGACTGATGAGTAGCCAGTGAATAGTGACCGTGGCGGTCCTGCTGCGAGATCTTAGGTAGGTCCCGAAGCCGCTGGCAGCGGCGTGGCGGCGAGGCGCGGGCCCGGGGCCCGGGGGAGCGCGGATTTATCGCCGGCGCCCGCGCCGCGCCGCGCCGCTGATTTATATAGAGCAATCTCGCAAAACTTACTTCACATTTAAATTTCCAAACTGTCTAAGCTGCTCTTAACGTCGACCATATTATCTCATTCGATCGCCTATAAATTTTATGAGCTGACTCGCCTTTGTCGCATCTCAGCTTTGACTCGGATTGATAGCGCCTCGGGGTCGCGACATTATTGTTTTATTGGGCCCCGTTTGCGATGCTGCGCGCTTGTCAGAATTTGCAAAACGTACGCTGTTACCTAAATCCAAATTTACCTCTGCCATAACTGTATCGCGTTCGGTAACGGTCGTATCGCTGGTCTTTGCACGAAATGAGCAGATCCCCGGCGCCTGTTATGAATATGTAATCAGAATTTGGAATTCTCCGAGTGTGAGACCGATGTTTGTTGGCGCAACTGTCGCGGGCAAACAGCGCCCCGTACCACGATTGCGCTCGGCGCCGCCGCGCGTCGCATTCCGCGCCGCGACACCCCTTTGATTAAATCTTTGCTACAATCTTGGTACAGAGACATCGGCGCAACCCCTCTCATAATTTAGTTTGAAACTTTTTAATTAGCTTTATATTTGTGTTTGCAGATTGAGACTTGCCTTTGGAGTTTGTCATTCTGGCGGCTGCGGCTGAGAAGTTAATATTAATAACGCTGTCGAGGGGTGGGTGTCGTTTTCCGAATGGCTAGTTAAATATCCCGATTTTAATTTTCTTATTGGATATTGTGAATAAGAATTGAGGAAGTATATTGCATTGGAGGTTAGGTAGATATTAGCTAAATGTATGTCGCGAAGATGTTACGAAGCCGCGTACCGTCCGGACCATCACGCGCGGCTACCGCTTTGCGGGCGCAGCGCATGACTTGAATCCGATCAGTTTAAACTACCTAAACTCTACCCGTTCTATCGGTCGACAAACACACCTGTCCGTTCGTTACTGACGTACGTAAATGTGATTTAAGACACCAACACCAATATTTGAAGAACGTACCTGCCGTCTTGTTGTTACAGCCTGATCTAATTAGATAGGCTGGCCTCTCAAACTGAATAGTAATCAGCTCCAATTGGAGGCAAATAGACGTTCTACGTGGTACCTAACTCACATACATATATGATTGGGGATCGCCAATAAGCATTATCTAATCAAAGCTTTGTTAAGATCGAGAGAAGACTTCAATAAACATTATATATCTAAAGTAACCGAAATTCCATTGCACCATACTTAGGTACGCATAAGCGCCTATTTAATAATCTAAGTGTGTCTGTTATAGGGAAAACGATTTCAATAAGCATTTAAATAAGCTATAATGACTCAATTTGGAAATTCTATGGCGACATCGGAAGTTAATGTTAGAATGAGTCACAAGGCCACGAGGATAAATACAATGTCTCTTTTGTTATTTTTAAACATTGACTTTATAAGTGGATTAATGAGGTAATTGCCTATGCCTACTGGATGAAGGCATGCCGTTATGTATGAATGACACTGTCTAAACTATTGGTACATGGTTCTACATCATGATCATCATCAGCCTTTACTAGTCCACTGCTGGACATAGGCCTCACCAAAGGACCATGTTCTCGATTTGCGGCATCCAGCAACCACCTCCAGCGTTTCGCAAAACCGTTCACCTGGCTGGAGGGCATCATACACACTGTTTTACATTGAATTAAAGATTTAAGACTTTCGTGGTTATTCACTAGTATTCGTGGTTGTTTTATATTAGTCTATACCTAAACTGCGCTTGCAGAGTCACGTTCTCAATTGAAGAACTCGTTTACCCCATCTGTTGACGGTTCTTTGGCAGATATGGCCATGCAATAGCCACTTCAGCTTACGAGTACATATTTTATTACGACACTGATTTGGTGCCTCAGGAACCCGCCTGAAACAGTACTATTACTAACAACAATCGCCTTAATTAATTCTCCTAAGTAGCAATAATATTTGCATTGTTGTGTTCCGGCTTAAAGCATAATGTAGCCAGTTCAATTTTAGGCATAAAGTCCAAGTACCATTTTAGCCGTCACAGTGAAAACGCACGCACTAAATATGAATTATGATTCATGGGATGGATGGATGGGCGAAAGATACTGCTTTGCATGGTGGGCAGGACGTCACTAAGTACGGCAGGTAGTTCTGCCGTTCCCAGTAGTCTTACTAAATGGTCTTACCAGTTGAACTACTAGGAATTTCAGTTCCGGGTATAAAAGAGAAAAAGGGTCTCTAAATTAATAAAGAAACATCACACCAGATAGACAAACACAATACCAACATTACAGTGACAAAGCAAAGTTGCAGTACATATACACAGTCATACACGTCGCCTGCTATGATCTGCGATGTTTGCATTAGGGGTGCGAGAGTATCATCGCGGCGTGTCATGCACGACTGCCTCTGTTTGTGTTCCGCGGACTGACTTACGCGGCAGGCTCCTGGCTTGGATGTTATGTTGTCATGTATTGAGAGTTGTGCGTGTGATATGAAGGCTAAAATTCGAATGTGTGACTTGTATGAGTTCTGCCCCAGGTTATGTCGTTTTAACCCCTGGCGAAAAGAGAGGGATGTTAAGTTTGACGTGTGTATGGGTCAATCTGCGGTAGTGTATATCTGTTTGTAGCATCGTTAATCGATTCTGTAGTTTAGATAATATATGAAATTAAGTAAACTTGGTCGGGGTTATTCGACTTTTTTTACTGTCTTTACTTTATTTATTTATTTAACTGTTTATTGTACACAATAATGATATACAGAGAAATATAACAGAACAAAAGACACAACAGGCGCTGCTTATTTCTAAAAAGAAATTTCTTCCAGCAGGCCTACAGAAGAGAGATGTAAATACATAAATATATTATATTATAATATATAGGTATATAAAGCTAATATAAATTAAGTGACATATTATTAAAACAAGCGATATAAGTTATGGACTAGACAGGGAAAGGGACTGGCCGTGTGGTGTCCGGCATGGCCGTGTGGTGTCCGGCAGAGTAGAATAGCACCAACCCCTTACACTCATGGGTGTCGTACAAGGCGACTAATGTTTTCTAGGCAAAAGATCAAGAGTCTCCCTAGTCTGGAAAATGGGCAGCAGCATTTTCCATTGTATAATTTAAACACTGCGATCTCCAACCCGCCTGCCAAGCGTGGACATTATGGCAATAACCTCCCCTTTCGTGGGAGAGGCCCTAACTCCTGCAGTGGACTGTTACGGGCTGTGATGATGAGACAGGGAAAGATAATTTTCCTTGACTTTACTGTTGGGGTTCTTATTGTTTATGTAGAAACACTTACAGACGGTCAGATGGCGACTACATCTACAATCTAAGGACATCTGCAATCTAAGGGAAGATGATGCGTACGGCTTAGTCAAAAGAGATTTTTAGGGGATTAATGCTGTCCGCGACCGTAAGCGAAGCCCACTTTGGACTTCATGACTCCAGATACCCTACACTGTAGAGCCAAATGGACAGCACTCTCTCCGGGTGCCTGGCTTCGGAGGGCAGCGGGATTCGTAGCACGGCGCCGTCGCTGGCCGACAGTAGACAGTTGGGGGCTCAAGTATCTGGATTACTACCAGTTAAAGGCTGGCCTGCCATCTCACGAAAAATTGTAGATTGCTATTCTTTGCCGGTTGGCGACCGGATGAGTAAAACAACCTTTTTACTCAATTTTATGAAGCACAAAAACAGGGAAAACGATAAACTGCGGCTGCACGCCCTACCCACTCAAAGTGCACCGCCTTGAGGCTATGAGCATGCTAGTGATAGCATTCGAGGCCTGCACTCAAACATCGGTGCAGTCCACCACCACCTTGAGACTGAAAAGCCAAAGCTGCTGTTCCTCACTGTGACGCAGATCAATTGAAAAACTGAACGTGTCCGGCTGAAGCGACGTATCTCAGCTACCCAGGGTATTCAATCGAACACAGGTTCGTACCTCGTGCCGGAATCTGTGTGTACGCTCGCGACGACACCTGCATTCGGCGTCTGAGGATCTTTGAGGGGTCTAGATTCTCTATTTTGTTGTTGTTGGTGGAAATAGGTCAAGAGGAAATCCTGTGAAGAAAAAATACCTGTGTTTATTGCTCGCGCAGCGGGGACCTAAAGACGACTCGTTTATGTGACCACTAACTCAGGAGAACCGCCGTGCTGTAACGGCGCAGTTAGTCATCCTGGGGGATTCAATGCCCATCACCAAGAGTGGCTTTTCCAATACCATGTGACTAATCATGCTGGGAGAGAAGTTCGTAAACTAGCTCAGTCGTTCTCATCTCTTTCTCTCTCTCAGCTGGTAAACTATGTCAAGTTGTCGACTCCCATACCACCAATTGCTGAATTGTCTGCTAACAACTGATCCGGACAGGCACTCAGTATCGGTTTTCCGCACCGCTGGGTACATCCGATAACTGCAAGAGAAAACCCCATGCAATACGCGACGGGTATGGCGATACAAGTCAGCAGATTGGGATGAGACTCGTCAATTCTTTTCATCCTATCCTTGATGGGAGGCTTGCTACTCTTCGGTTGCTCCCTCGAATTGCGCTGAAGCCGTTACCGCGTTTATATACGGCAGGAAATAGAATATTTCATTTCATATTCTGAAGTAGTGATGAACGGCAAGTCTCGTCCATGGTTTAGTGCTGAGTGCAGTCGTGCTGAAGCGCTGAAGCGGGCGGCATACTCTGCCTGGGCTGAAGTTCGAGCGCATATGTCTCCGCATACTCACAAACTGAAAAAAGCCTTTTACCTCGCTGCCAAGTTTTTTCAAAAGGACGTCACGCAGGGCTCGATTCGATCATATCAACCGAATTGGCTCAAACTGGCCTCTTACCCTCCTATTTGGTCCTTGGCAAATGCAGTCTAATCAAATTTCAGACAATCTTCATTGTCACTGTTGCTGGAGACAAACGGAACAACGCGACGGCACATGCTGCTAAGGAGAAAGCAAATTTGTTTACTTCTCTTTTTGCGGAAAATTAGCGTTTGGATAATCAAACGCAGAAAACGATTGAGACTGGTATTGTACCTAAGTCGTGGAAGCTTGCCAATGTGCAGCCCATACCCAAAAAAGGCAGCCGCGCAAACCCTGCCAACTACCGCCCTATTTCGGTGACGTCCATATTCTGTAAGAAATGGAGCGTAGGTACACTGAACAACAAACTCCTTTCGCATCTTGAAGGTAACGATCTCCTCAACGATCATTAGTACGGTTTCCACCGTGGTCGATCGAGTGAGACTATTGAGAGGCATGACGAGACCCTTGCTGTGTCTCTTGACATCTTCAAGATTTTTGACAGGGTTTGGCACGCAGGCCTTCTAAACAAACTTCCCTTACCTTGTTTTATTTTGCATCTAGATATCAGATTTTCTGAGTAGACGTTTAATCCGTTTAGTTATCTATGGTTACAATTGGTATTTGGCTGATCCATTCCAGAGGTGGCAGCAGTACTACATGCAGGATCGGACTTGGGCATGATATAACTGAAGCAACTGCTTTGAACTGAAGTAGCCTTCGAGAGGATAGCAAGCTTTTTAGTTGCAATCTTTGGTTTGGATTCGATTAGATTGATAGCTCAACACCAAGGAGCTGGTAGGTTGTCGGTAATTTTTACACGTACATTCCGGAAAGTCGAAGCAAGATGGAATGGACTTCGTTAGGCGGAAAATAAACACACCTGTGTTTTGGTAACGTTGAACGCCACTAACTTGAATGGCTTCGCCCCAATCGGAGAGTGCCTTTAGAGCTTCGTTCAAACGACCAACCATGACCTTACGACAAGAAAGAATGAATGAAATGAATTTTCTTCCGTCTTGGCTATTCCCACTGCCAGATATGTATTCGTTACTGTGCTGTCGTCTGCGTACCCAAAGGTACCGAGTA
This sequence comes from Blastobasis lacticolella, assembly GCA_905147135.1. Lineage (NCBI taxonomy): Eukaryota > Metazoa > Arthropoda > Insecta > Lepidoptera > Blastobasidae > Blastobasis > Blastobasis lacticolella. The sequence goes on from LR990043.1 coordinate 13,339,905, forward strand.
AAAGCAGATCGTTAAGTGCAGTAGGAGAGGAGTCGCGGACAGAAACGACTCCTTAGGAACTCCCGAGTCGAGCCTGATAAGACGAGTAACTATCGAGAACTATACGGATTTGTCGAATAAAGGCTATATTATTTACTTGAAACTTTTGTAACAGTTAGGACTTAGAGATATTTTTAGAGCACTATTTCCACTGACTTTTTGCTGGTGAATAATGTCAGTTTGAAGATTGGCTAAGAAAGATTTTCGGGGGTTTTGAATGGTGTTCCAAAATAAAATGCCAGGTTTGTAGAGCTAGGCCTTGTAGAGTTAAGAGCTTCGCTCTTCGTAAGATCCTTAAATTTTTTCAGTTAAATCGTTAACAGCTTTTGAGGCTTGCCCAACCGATTTTACATGAAATGTTTTTGGTAGGATAATTATAAACTACCGATATCTGCATAATAGTTTATCAGGTGGTAGAACGCTGTCAAGCCTAAGGAGTCCGCCCCATACCTATTTCTCCTGCCCAGCAACAATGCTTCCTTATGTGTTATGGTTTTAAGGATAAGGTAGCCAGTGCAATAACGGGCATAAGGCATTTCATCTTAGTTCTCACAGCGAAAACTCATATGCGGTTCTGCATTTTTGTTTGCAACCTAAATCTATGAATTGTAGATGTTATGGGTTTTACCATCAGATGGGCTGTCTGCTCGTTGGTCACTTCGTAGTATAAATTAATGTGTTTAGTTTTTTAATGTGTCGACCAAATAAAAATACGTCTAAGTCTATGTCTATTAAGGCGCCGTTACTTCGACAATTTTTTTCGGCGTAAAACTTTAATAATCTAAATACATCTTTGAAATATAAAATCGTTGTTAACTATTGTAGATATAAACTCAAATGATGTATCAGTATTGTTTCATTTATTTTGCATAATCTAAGCAGAAAAAATTAAATTGTAACAAATGACTAGTATTTAAAAATAATGATTATGATTTTATACAGTTTATTGCGAGAACTATTTAGTGTTACAAGCTAGATCAGCTGTTGACTAGCTCTTCGTCCTAACACGACCATGAGAGCGAACTAGTTGTTGCAGAGACACACCGGTGGTGGTGGTCAACGGAAAATTATCGAATGAAACCATTTTTTTAATGTTCAAAACAAAAATCATCAAACTAAAGGTTTCAATTATTTTTAAAACCTTGCTGTCCCTGAAATAAGAAACTGGGAACGAAAATGAAAGTGAAAATAAACAGGAATTAGCACAAACTTTGAAAAGCGATAATATGTTTATTTATTTATTTTATTAGATACGTCGATTTTTTTTTCTTCTTGGCAAAAATACACAATGCAAATATTTAGTAGAAAGAACGTATTTATAGAATAGAATAGAATAGAAAAAAATTATTTGGCACTCCATACATACACATACAACTTAAAAGTAACACAAAAGAAGAAATTTATTTCTGACGACGGACTACTAACTAACTAATTACTAGCTTAAGCCGCATGTGTATGCTGCAGTAACGCAAAAAGGTCATGGCTCAGCACAGTGTTGCTTGGGAGAGCAACCCACTGATATTCTGCCAAGACCCACAAAGAAGGGTGCACGGTAAACTACGATACCATTAATGAGGTGCAACTACCCAATTATCAGCATAGAGTCTAGTAATTTGTGTAATGTGTGTGTGTGTGCTTATCAATTGTCAATTTCACTATAATTCACTGCAGTAAAATAAATTGAGTAAAGATGCTTATACATATACATACATGTATAAAATAATACTTATTACGCCTACAAATCCTATCCAGCAGCGTCAAAGACATACCTCCACTATCGCAAAAAGTGTTCTGGTATACCCTCTACCTGAATTTTTAAAATATAGCATCTGTTGTGCTTCTTAAACGTACACTTTGAACCTAACAATCTTAAAGGAGGAGGTATGTTGTTCCAGCACTTTGTTGCTTGATAGCGGAAGCTGCCCCTAAACGCTGCAGAACCATGTTTGTGAACCGCCAGAGGAATACGAGTCGATCTATTGCCGTACTTTTCCTGTAGACAAGTGAAGTTCAGCTTATTATACTAGTATTCCGGTCGTTTAAATTTCACTACGTCAAACAGCATACATGCAAGATGAAATTTTTGTCTAGACGCCATATTTAACATAGACTTGCTATTAAGATATGGGGATATGTGACTACGATATGGTATATTAAAGCAGAATAGGCAGCAAGCGTTCTGCACGCGTTGCAGCAATCGCTGTGTTTTAGCTAACAATCGCGGGCCATAAACCGTGTCTCCATAGTTTAAACGAGACAGAATCAGAGATTCACATAGTCTGACGCGCACTTCCTCACTCAGCAAGTCACGGACCCTATACAACACTTTCAAGCGAAAGAAGCAATTCCTTACCAAATCAAGAACATGGCTGTTAAAGCGAAGGAGATTGTCCATATTAATGCCAAGGTTTATAGCCCGATGTACCAATTCTATATTTGCATAATTAATACGTACTGTTGGATTTTGAATTACTATTTTATTAATTTGCTTGGGGGTGCCCAATATCATAAATTTCGACTTAAATGGGTTTAACAACAAGCCATTCCTTCTGGACCATGCTGAAATACTTTCAAGATCTTCATTCATCTTATCCACTGCATGCTTAATATTCACTGGCATATCAGAAATGTAAAGTTGAACATCATCTGCATAACAATGGTAAGAACAATGTTTTATAGCATTAGTAAGATCCGCACTATATATTATGAAGAGAAGAGGCCCCAAAATAGATCCCTGTGGCACCCCACGCTGTACATTCTGCGATTTCGACAATTTTACACTACCATCCCTCCCGAGAAGTTTGACTGATTGGTAGCGATTGTCCAGATAGCTACCAAACCAAGCAATGGTATTACTGTCAAGTCCATAGTAAGACAGTTTAGAAAGTAAGAGTGACGTGTTTATGCTATCGAAGGCACGAGAGAAGTCAAGCAGTGTCAATATAGTTCCTCTGCCAACATCTTGTTCAGCTAGTATGTTATCTGTTATATCCAGAAGAGCAGATATAGTACCACGACCCCTACGAAAACCTGACTGTACTTTAGGTAATATACCATTTACCTCAATAAATTTATACAATTGAGCATGTATAGCTTTCTCTAATACTTTTGACAAGAAAGGTAATATACTTATTGGTCGTAACTCTTTAAGAGTCGTGGGACTACTTACCTTGGGCAACGGAGTAACCATCGCCATTTTCCAACATGCAGGAACAACACCTGTAACTATTGTGTAATTCATAATATAAGTTATGACAGGCAGAGTGCGTGGAAGTGTGAGCAATATCATATCCCTGCTTATGCCATCCGCACCAACTGCGTTACTTTTAATTGAAGTTATATAGCGAAACACGTCACTCTCACTAACAGTAGCAAGGCTCAAAGTGGAGTCACAATATTTGTGGGAAAGAAAGTAGTTAATTTCAGATTTCGGAAGACTGCTTGGTCCCTGCACATTCAAAAAATGAGCATTAATAGCATCAGCATCGCCAAAGGGAGTCTCGGGAAGATGACCCTGGTTTATGGGATCGATTAGTATCTTTTCTTTTACATTTTTCCATAACGATCTACTATCCTGAAATTTTGAATTGATATGATGGTTGAAATAGGCACGCTTTTCACTATACACAGCACTGACCACCAATCGTTTTAGCTCCTTATAGCTTTGCCTATCTGCTTCCGATTTTGACTTTCTGTATTTCTCGTGTGCACTATTCCGCAGGTCAATCATGGCCAAAATCGTTTCAGTAATCCATGGCAACGAACGGTCATTCTTTATCTTAATTGTTTTAAGTGGTGCATGATGGTCAAAGAGGGATGAAAGTAACTCGATAAACTTATCGACCATAGTGTCCACCGTTGTTAATTCGAATATGGATTCCCAGTCGAGATGGTTATTTAGGTCATGATTAAAAATTTCAACATTGATGTTTTTGATTTGTCTATATGTAACAACTTTAGAAAAACACTTCTCTTTTTTAAGAGACAACGTATCACTGACCATATGTCCACTGGCATGACCAAGTGTCCCTGTAATGTAAGACACGATTACCTCCCTTGCACTTAAACGTGAATCAGTGCACACGAGATCAATCAAAGTTTCCGACTCATTCGTGAAATGCGTCGGTTGTGTAACTAGCTGTGTGAGTTGCATGTAATTAAGAAAATTTTGAAATTTCACTATCTTACCACAATTTCCATCGAGCATATTGACATTAAAATCCCCTAATAACACCATGTGATCGTGCTTGCAGAAAAATGTCACTGACTCGGTCAACGCGTCAATAAACAGGTCAATATCTACCCACTGTGGGCGATATGCGGTTCCAATAACCAACTTCTGTCCATTTGTCTTGACATCTATTTTGTCATTTACGTCGACTTAAATTAACTTACACTCAACCAACTTAGCAAAAATCAAGAAAGTGGAGTATACTGCTTTTCTTCTTAATACTTAAAAAGATATTTGATAGCCTGATAGATTTGTACTGGAAAATTCGGCCTATATGACCAATCATGTTGAGCCATACGTCATTGGAAAGGATTTTACATTTTCTACAATTTTTACTATGACAACAATCCTCGAAACGCTGTGGGAAAAAAGTTTAGGTCAATTAAAGTAAACATCATTTTGTACTGGAAAACTTTTACCATACTCATCGCTCAACATTATTGGTCATAAAAGCCGAATTTTTCAGTACAAATCGATGTTCACTTTAATTGACCATAACTTTTATCCCACAGCTATTCGAGAGTTGTCGCCATAGTGAAAGTTATAGAAAATGAAAAATCCTTTCCAACGACATATCGCTCAACGTTATTGCCGGTCCGCCTTTAAAATAATAAAAGAAAAATAGGAAGGTACACATAATTATCACTTGTGTCATTTACGCCTTTTCATCTACTAACTTAAGAGGTGGTGCTATCGTCAGTTACGGTGTTTTCTAGTGAGTTACATCAAATACGTCTTTGTAATTTCAGTACACTTTATTTTAGAACACCAATTGCGTCTTTATACCTTATGTATTTTAGAGAAAACATTAACGTATTGGGATAAAAAAAATTTAGCGGTAGCCTTTTTAGTAGCGGTATCAAAATCTCAATTACGTAAAACTGTCAGTTGCGCCTTTTCATCTTATGACGGCAGTATAATATTTTAAACGCTGAAAAAAAAATGTTTTTTCAGATCTCAGGATAAAAAACATTAAATTAAGCCTAACTTTCATAAATACTATCTATGGTTAAGCTTCTGCAAATTAACAGTGTAATGGCGAATACACAGAGCGTCGCTATCAAAATACGAGTTACAAGTCTGGGAAACAAACGAGCCACCGCGGGAGGTAGATTCACTTTGTTCATTTGTGAGCGTTCCGCGAGTAAGTATTGGATGAAATTAATCGAACTTCGGATTACGGCAGCCACGGGGGCCTTAATCTGCTCGGCGGGTATCAGGGCGCGGACTTGTTATCTGTTTAATGTCTGGTAAACAACGGGATCAAGGGATAAGGAACGTCCTTTCATACTGCTGGCCCTCCGGCGGTGGATTAGTGTGCCTTCCACGAACCAAGATTGCCGCGCGCTCGGCTGTCCCACATTTCACGGCGCCTTACGCCGGGGCCGACTGACCACGCGACGCTAATATGCTTGTTCTCGCTTTAATGTTGCGGTTATCAAATTACTCACAAGTTCAGTAGGCACCTACATAATTTTAGGTATTCTTAATAGGTCTCGGGAGACTTAGTTGCAGCCTCGTGCCATCTTTCATTGTAGGTAGTCCCAGATGACGAATGTATATTGAAGGAGATAAGCGAGCTCGAAACAACGTCGACGAACCATACCGCAACACGACACAATGCCCGGCGCCCGGCCGGCCCGCTGCGCACTATCGCCGATAGATCTGGCTGATACCTCAGGAGCCCGCCGAGGCAGCTTAACTGCGTAATCGGTTCCCAACTGTTAGTGAACTCGTAATTGTCCACCGGGAGACAGCTGAGTGCGCGCCGCGTCTCAATCGTGTCGACTTAAGACTCCATGCAAATTCAATTTGGTGCCCTAGCAATCCCGCACGTAAGGCCAACCGAACATATTATTGCTGGATTTATCTTTATTGCAGCCGTAGAACACTCCAACTAACTTCGACTGTCGAACTTGCGCCATTAGTGAAGACACCGAGATACAGGATTGTTTTGGTAGGGGCGGAGTTGTAAGTCTTATTGCTTTAGTATCAGCGGAGGGCTGGATTGTCTAATCTAAGGTATAGGCGTCCGCTGTACCCTCTCAGCCTAAGGCCGGCTTTCGAGGCACATTCATAACCGTTCATTAATAAAATGGGATTTATACCTGCCGTTCCGGCTTAACGTCCAACTGCAACGGGCACTTCTAATTTCTCGTAAGCTCCTATCGACGACTTATTAGAGTACACAAAAAGGCAGGATGTTTACAGCGATGACATTGTCAACGCAGAATTCAATTTAAAATAAAATAGTTGGACAAAAAAGCTCACGAGTGAGTGCGTCGAGAGGCTCACTGTTATGACATAATGCGCGCGATAGCAAACCATAATGCCGGCCGCGCACAAAAAGACGTCGCTGCGGCGCGCACAAAGCCGGCCGTCACGAGCGCCTCCACCCGTAAAATGTCCCAAATCACTACAAAAAGTAGCCGACAAAAGTGTTGTTGTATAAACGTAAAATGAAATTTAATAAACATCGAACAATGGGGTGGATTGTAGATATTCTTGTGGAGATACAGATAGTGAATGGGAGATAAGCTGGCAAAAGGTTGGAGCGCTGCGCATGTTTGATGTCGCTGGCACTCGTCGTCGGAGCGTGAACGGTTAAGAGCAAAATTGCAACAGCGCCAGCGGCATCTGCTAACTGCACTGCCACTCGCCCAAATAGATACTTTTAATTTCGTAGATGGGATGCCATCGGGGCATGCCACTACAAAACATATACAACTCATTCATCTGTAGATTAAAGATAGCTACAATAATATATGTATGACTACAGTGCATTCTATTATGCATTCGGTGAATGAAATAATATTGAAATGAAATTAATTCCATCTTATATACCTACATACTTAGAGTATGTACCTAGATATGTACCTCATAATTACTTTGAAGATACCGTTACCCCCAAACTCTATACTGAGTACTACAAATCGATTGAGCAAAGGGAGTAATCGTAATTGAGTCGCTCAATCGTATTTATTAAATAAAATAATTAATTTGGTCGGAATTGCGCAATCATCCCCGAAGTGTATAAGGAGATAAGTATCAAACGTTTCTATTTAACTTCTCTCCCGAGCGGAAATTCCCGGAGCGCCATATTGAAATGTTTATAATTAAATTACATAAAGACGAAGAAAATTAATTTCACAGTGCGAAGTAGCGGGGCGCACAAAGCCGGGCGCTCGCCGAATTTAATTTCCAAGATGTTTTTGGAAATCACCGAGCAGTTGAATAATCACGTTATAACTTAAGTGTATTAAATTCTATACGTTAAAGTGTTAAATTGTTAATATTTCATTTTCAACTTTAATTTAATTAATTCAAAAGTTAGCACTGCGCGCGACGGAAATTAAGTAACTACGTCCAAGTTCGAGGATTAGTCCCGCGATTACTGATTGATTTATTTCTGAAATTAATGAACTTCCGGCCGTACTGAATTAGGTCATTAAATAGAATGCTTTAAAGTGATAGGTCAAATCTCATCATCAGATCTGCCAAATCCGGGATCATGTTTTCAGAATACAATTAGCCAAGATGATAAATTGATGAAAATTGATTAAAATACTTTCTACAAATGAGATGAATTTTTAAGCCATAAATTTTAAATGTACATATGAAATTTTTCCAATATTCTTACTTTGGCGTATCATTCAATGATGTCTACTTTTTTGTTTTAAGAAAATAAATAAATAAAATGATGATATTGATGATGGGTCAGAACTGTGGCCTCCAAACTATTTCAGCATAGGGCTACATTTTTATACATATTCTTTATTGTACACAATAGACATTACAGTAATGTTACAGTAGAACTAGTTGTACAAAGGTGGACTTATCTCTAAAAGAGATCTCTTTCAGTCAAGCCTATAACCCTGTTAAAGGTAGTAATATAGTAGTATATTGGTTCGAGAGCTGGACAAGTCTTATGTTAACATATAAAATATCTGCATGTTAGGAAAGTATTATATTAAAACACGAGTCGACTCCAAGGCGTAGCCAGGATTATGTGAAGGCAGTGTACAAGGATCCGTGGTGAATCGAACTTTTAAAAGCAAACCCTGAGGAAAACTGAGATAATTATAACAAAAATAACCAAAATACATGTATTATATAGCATAGCAAAATCGAAGATATTCGTAATAAACAAATCAACTTAAATTAAAATGAGCCAGCGAAGCGAGTACGAAATTTTTCGAATTCTGGCTCATGAGAGCCATTGCATCCAACAGGATTACGCAGAAACTTTTGAGTGCCATAGCTTTCATTGCGTTTACCTTTCTTCGACATTCATTTATGTTTTCTTACATTGACGTAACTTTAGGTTTTACATTCACGCAACATTGGGTACATACGTGTATAACAGATATAAAAAAATCCTCTATGGTGTGAAGGCACCTACAGGTACATATATAAAGACTGAGTTGAATAACCGCATAGAATGATCAGCTACCGCTCAACGTTCTGCGAAGTTAAATATCTCGGGACTTGTCGCCGCCTCGGAGGCCGTGTGCCGCCGCCGGGAGCCGGCAGTTCGCGCGCGAAACAAATTGATGTACCCAAATAATTATTAATGCCTCACGAAATTTAATTGGAAAAGTTGAATTTGTATCGCGCTCACGGCGTAGGTGAGCGATTGGAGTCGTCGCCGGGAGCGCTCTGCGACTGTTTACGAGATAATTAATCTCAAAGTATTTACGGCTTTAATCGAGGCATTGCCGCCCCCCGCCCCCTCCCCCCGGATGACTCGCGTACGTAATAACGACACCTACGTCGATAACCCTCTTCCACTTATGTCCCGTTTTGCCTGTTCACTGTGACGGCTCCTGGAGAGTTTCATGTTATTTCGTGTTATTTTTATAGCGTTTTGTGGTCCATTTTATGTTTTAATAATGCTTTATTGTTAAATTTTGAGTAGCGCTAGAGCCCCCGCAGATCTTCTATCGGCCGATGGTTTTGTCAGGCTCTTAATCAGTAGTAACTTTTATTAAGTAGATCCTTATTTATGCTACGCAGTGTCAAACGAGTAGACAGTCCATGTTATCGTAAGCGATAACTGTCGCCCATGACATCTTAGCTTGCAGGTTACAGAATCGCAAGTGCGTTGTCGCTGTGAGGACTAAATGAAATGCCTCCTGCTTGTAATTTTGCTGGCTTCCATACCCATCAAACAGGAACACAACTATGCAAGAATTGCTGTTTGGTGGCAGAAATAGATTAGGAGGTGGTTCTCACCCAGGCGGACTCCTCAGGCTTAACAGACCTCCCCCTCCTCCCTATTATTGGAGTCTCATAAGATTGGGCCGAAATATCATATAGCTTTTACTTATTTAATAATAACTGTGTAAAGTAGATCCTATTAATTACATACACGATATAAGTGTCACGATTACCACTTTCTAACATATTTTTAATATCTTTATATATATTATTCTTCTGTGAGTGTGTATGTCACTGAACTTCTCTCAAACGACTGGACCGATTTTGATGAAATTTTTTGTGTGTGTTCAAGGGGATCTGGGAATGGTTTAGATTCACAATTTTGTAAAAAAAGTTTGAAATTTACAAATTAAAGACGTGTAGACAGGACAACGTCTGTCGGGTCCGCTAGTTGTTATATAAAACAGGACTCACGCGACATACCTTTTCGATTAACCATACCGAAATGTCGGGAAAACAAATCTAAAAGCTACGTAGAGTCCCGTTTTATATAATAATATGTGTGAAGAACGCGAGTTTAGTTTAAAATAAATAATTTTTTAATAATAAAATTTGCTTTAAAGTCTTCTAACTGTAATAACAAAAGCTCACGCAGTTGCGTTAAAAAATTCAGCTCATACTCATGAAGTATTTCTATCCAGCAACAGATGGCGCTACTTGTATCGCTGGGTAATAACATCGTTAGTTCTGCGTACTGCCGCCGCGAGAACATCGCTACGTGTCGCTGGAAAAGCGCGTCTGGTAAGAAAACGTGAATTGATACTGAAAAAAACGGGTGTTGGAAGACGTTTTGTTCCGTCCGCTTGTATCTAGCATCGACAGCACGAGGCAGCCGGTTTGTTTGGCGCGGCACGGCGCATGGGCCGTTTAAGCTAATTAACAATAGATCGAATCCGACTGCAGCAACAATGAAAAACGAAGAATAAATGTCAATTTCACAAACGACTAGGAGGGTTCGGCTTTAAATCGAATTCCGTTTAATAATAGTACCACATTTGAGTTGAATGCACTCTCGATAGTGCGATAGTTTATTGTAGACTTCGTATTTTCAATACTTGCACACAGGAGGTACCTACTGATATGTTTGATGTTTTTGTTTGTATTAGTGCTGTACTTAGATATAAAAATCAATTAACGTATTGGGAATATACTATGTGTAATTACGTCTATTGTAGTTTTTCCAGTAAGAAATGTTATTTGAAATAGTAGTCCTTTTTAAGCAAAAGAAGTCTGTTTAAAACTTTCCCTACTTAAAAGCGTCCGCCGAAAAGTGCATCTCATTTTTAAAGGCGCTGTGTACCACAAAATAAACCATTGGCTATTTAGCTCTCAAACAGAATCGGATGAGGCCCCTTGGCGTCCGGCCGATTAGGATCTCAGTGAATTCGTTCATTTGGAGCATGAAATGAGACGGAATCGGCGAAAAATCCCTCTTTAAGTGCGCGTGCAATGCTCTGTGAACTCTTGCATTTTAAATCTCTTCCTACTCAATGCGTTCGTTTGGATCTAAATAAAATATACGCTATTAAACATAAGTACTTAAACTAATTTAATCTCTATGTCTAATTTCGACTATCACTAGTACCTAGTTAGTTAAACCTCGTATACTCGTGTTCGCACTTGCCATAAGCAGAATCTACAATATTACGTATTTAACTTTTGTTAGCGACTTTGTCCATATAAAATCCGGTTTTGCGGGAACCGTAGGTACCTATTGAATTTCGTGATTAAATTATAGCCCATGTAGCCATCCGTTCAGTGGTTTTTGTTTGATGGAAGAGCAAACATTCGGCATGCAATCTTTTGCATTTATAAGTGAATAGGTACTATAAATACTAGCTTTTGTCCGCGACTGTGTCCCGGGACCACATTAAATTTCGACATAAATTATAACCTTGCTGTTATTCTGGGCTATAAGCCACAGCACTGCCAAATTTCATTTTAATCCGCACAGCAGCTAGTTAAAGCGGCCGAAAGGAAACTTTCGCTGACAACGTAGGGTTTTAAATTGACTGCTAGTTGGAATTCATTATTCTAATTACACACTCCGAAAATGTTAAACTCACATTCACGTCGCGCAGTTATTTAGGCGGGCCGTGTTTATAAGAGCGGCATAATGCCCCGACGCTAGTCCAGTCCAGACATATTAAGATAAAGTGCGAGCAACATTAAACTTAACACGGTCTAGTACAACGAGAATAATTATCAGGGTCGGAGGGAGCTTGTACGGATGCCCCGAGTATGAGGAACGGCGCCCACCCTGCCGCTGACCACTGCCCCCCCGTTGCCTAGCAACCGACCGCCACCTAATCATCATAAACAGATATCCCGCCATCTTTGATAATGCACACGTTTTGTGTGTAAATGTGGGATTTCTTTCACACAGAACATGGAAAGGCTTTTCTGAGAGCAAACGGGTTCTGAAAAATTGATGTGCAGACTTAATTTACGGCGGTATAAACGTTGGTAGGTAGCAATGTATTTTCTAATAATTAAGGTAACATGTACGCACATGTAGGTAGTAAATTTAAATATTTTCATATTGTTGGGGGTGGGTTGATGATTTGATAACTATGATAGTGTTTAAAAGCCCAGGAAAATCTTACATTCTACATTGCAAAATACCTGGCTATGGGCGATTATTGGAAAAAATTATTTATTTGTTAAAACTTTATGCACAAAAAGTACAGTGGCGGACTTAAAGCTAAAATAGCCTTATCCACTAGTCAACCGGGATAATCTTAGCCTGAGAAAGGTAGGATGTGCAGGAAAAAACTACATGAAAAATATTCATGATAAATAAGTTTTCGACCTCGGGGTGATGCCGCGCGGGCTCAGTAATGTCCATAAAATGCTGAAATGGTCACTCACTAATATCTTCAAAACAGTGCGTCGTAGAGATAAGTGCTCTTCTACCGAATGAAAGCTTCTAAAATTCCCTCCCATTTTCAAACCTATTACACATATACATATTGGGCTATCAGTAGATTTTGTGAAAATTATAAAATTAAAAACATTTTGTTGGACAATGTTTTTGTATCATTTGCCAATAACAAAAGTTTCTGTTCGGTCATGGATACGAACCATGGATATGAAGTCATTTGCGATATTCGAGATGTCCAGGTGTTACACCATAGTTAGATAGTGGTTCCACAACAAAATATCATCCCTTGAATCTCTGCAACACTCGAATCCCTGTTATTAAATTAGATAATTTAATCATCAAATTTTATTGTTTACCTTGTTGACTGACTTACTTATTTCAACTTGCCATTAGTAAAACTCTTTATAAGTAAAGTAAATTTTAACAACAACTTGCCGACGCCATCTGGAGATCTAATCCTTATAATCCTTGCTTGAGCGTTTAACCCCTATCCGAAGTCTAAGCTAGATGAATTTTTAATAAATTTCAAAGAGATGTCAATCGGTGCGTTTTATTTTGCATAGGGCTTCGCTGTGGGGCCGGGGAGTACGTTTCGGTGTAAGCCATTTATTTGCGCCGGGACCCTCAACCCTTGCATAGTTATTGCACTTATTGTTGACAGAATATCAAATGATATTTTAATAGCGCACGCGCTGTACAGCCATTTGGATGCCGTGTCGGAACAGGGGTAGACCGCATTAACAAGTCGTCGTGATATTCAGTTAAGAATATGCTTTTGGCGGGTTGGTTAGGCGGTATTGTTTTTATGAAGAAAGGCTAATCACACTATTAGTTTTTAACTGATCTAAAAGGACTAAGGACCTATAAATTGACCTATATCGTAATCAACGTCGGTACAATATACACATTTTTTTTGCGCTGAGATTAGCAAAAAATCTCTTCTCAATTCTTCGGTGCCATCTATTTGGTCATCACTTTTGGTTAGGCAAGTAAGTAGCGACACCTCATCAGCATACAGCGGGGCGGGGTCCGCGGGGCCATAAACAGAACAAAGTAGGCCGAGCGGGGCGCAATCAATAACACTCCGATGTGATATTTCTTATAACCATTGACCTCGATACACACCGGCTCCTTACAATGCGGACCCACAGTGGATGTTTGTGGCCCTTTTGACGGGAAACGCGGAACTGTGTTCACTCCATTTGTATTAGATTGCGTGGATATGGGCGCCTATGTACGGATCGTGTTTGCGATCTAGTGTTGTTTAGAAGTTGTACAGAATTTGCAGAGATGATTTTTTTTTGTTTCAATACAATAAGAAAAATGGTTAGTTAATTAAATCTCTATAAGTATTCGTTTAATTATTTAGATAAAATCGTGTTGCCGGTTGCAAGGTAAGCCTTTAGAATTCAACTGCCTGTAGAGCCTGTGGTGAAACCAGTGCCATTATCAGTGCAAGATATGCCAACGGGTGCCAAAGTGACAACAATAGGTACATCATTCTACATTTTTGTTACCATTAATGAAAACTCCTTCATTGATTCTGTATGCGTAAAGTTTCGTGCTTTGATTAGCGTCCGTCAGGTGGATTGTGTGTTTGTTACTGGGGTTGTAAATAAGAGGACTGGCGTTTTGCGCATTGTTCTTTCTGATACAAGCGTTGTACGTGCACATCTTAACAAACCGGTACTTAGTGCCTAAGCAAAGCTTGTTTAGGTTAGGTTATGTGGAGTACCTAAATCAAAGGGCGTGTACCGGAGCGCGGCTTAAAGCGGGTAATAGATGCATGTCTTGTCTACCATTGTCTCGGGCGCGGTAATCGCTTCCGTGAGAGCTCGCGCCCGATCGGCCGATCTGACGGCTTCAATTTGTATGCCGGCCACTGCCGCGGCCACCCCATGCGTTCTCACGCCACCAATTCATTTTACCTAATTATTATTTGACTTTCTGAACAACGGACATATGCTTGATCTTTAACGATCGACTCGCCGACTTGAATCGATAAACTGTCCACCACAAAAACTACATTGCGGACAAAGTATCCCGAGGAATGTTTCGTTCGTGATAGATAGATAAGAAACTATGGAGTGCACGTAAACGTTCCACCGTATATGGATAATCTTCCCGACATGCCATTATAGGCTATTATCATCTATTCGCAAGAAATTTTTACATCCATTTGCAAATGGTTCGTGGGACGATTATGGTGTCACAACAAGCGCGGTCGCCTTTGGGTGCGCGAAAAAATTGTCTTATAAAGCGCGGATGAATGAACAAAAATTGTATGCAGTGCATGCGCCGGCGCAGGCGCGAGGCAGCGCCTGCGCACGCTTCGCCACCTACCTATTCAGGATGCGGCGGTTATGGTAGGGATCTAACGATCGCTGCCCGCTTTGGAAGTACTTTGAAGTGCGACTTTTTGTCATTTTTCTTGCGCGCGCGACGCGGGCTACGTCCGCCAACGGGACGTCATATAACGGAGACAACATGTCAATGCTAATGTTTTAGGTTTTATATTCTCAGCCTACTTCCTGCTTTATGTGGTTTATGACCGGTATGAGTACTAAAATCTAGGTCTGACTGGGTTTTATTTGGGTTAACAGTGGCTTCTCTTTCTGTTTATATGGATAGATTTGTAAGTACGTATTCAATAGAAACCTTAATATATATTGTGATCTTAAAGCCATATTAAAAATGAGAAAAACATAATTATGACCATGTAAAGGAGGTAACAATATATGTACTTAGTTTGAGGATTAATTAAGCGTTCTTACCAATTACATTGTCCACTAAAAAACTACACCGAGCGTAATTAAGTTTAATTCAGTTATTCGCTATTAAAATATTCCACTTACTTAAGCAAGTATTAGCTACACACAAACGTGTATTGCGGGAATCACTTTGGTCGCATTAAAATCCTCCTTGCATTCGTTAAGGGCGGCTGTGTAAGGCAAAATATGCGCTCGGACTCGCTCGCGGCGCGCGCCGTATCGCCGTATGATTTTCAGAAATGGCGGTGGCTTATAGGATACAATATTTTTATTGAGTGCGTTTTTGCTTTGGCGCGGTTTTTACGAGCATTGCCATGCTAAAGTAGGAGATCACCCTATTCGCAACATTCTAATGACGCGCGTGCGCCGCTACTCGCGCCCGCGAGGGCTGCCCGCTGCCTAATCATGTTGCAAATCAGACTTCGATATTGATATGATCGGATAATGAAGTTTGTTCCTTCGAGAAGCTTTCTGAACGACATTATTTCACACTAAAGCAAGTTTCCGATTCTAGTCTACAAACCGACTTAGGGTTGAAAAAGTACGTCGACAATAAATTAGGTTACAGAACGAAACAAAAGGTTAAGCGAAGTAAATAAATTCGTGCTATGTGCGCGGGAAATCAAACAATAATGTATTCGTCAACATTTTATACTGCTGGTGATTTTCGCCCATAATTTGATATTTATTGTAGGAGGTTTTTCAAACGACAAATCATAAAAAGTCAAATTATAATTACTTATTAACTATAAGTACGACGTAACCCTAGAGTCTGTGTCCGCACCTCTCGATAAGAAGTATAACAAGTAGATACAAATGACGTTGATACCGAGAATGTCGAGGCATCAATCAATATTAATGCGACATACCGTTTATATCTTGCACCTTCGAGGTATCTAATACCATTACCTTGCATTGCATTAGTATGATTACGTTATGTTCCTTATATTACCGTACCGTTTAAGAACATATTAAGACACAGTTACCCAGTACGAATGAATTTGCGTATGAAAATAAAGAACCGGCCAAGATGTGTTGGATAATGATGCGAATTTTTGATGTATACGTAAAATCTATTCGTTTATCTGAGATAAGGGGTCCACTGAGCTGTGACAGACTAATTTCTGACAAATAGTAAAAGTGATAATCTAAATACCTACAGAAACGAATCTCTCAATCCCATCAAGTTTTTAAAATATCACGAATAGACGAGAAAAATGTTAAAACGTGTAGGTTTGGACGGTATGAAAATAAAAACATTTTAAAGATTTTCTTTTACAACTTTGTCGGCGTGATTAGAGAAAATTGGAGAAAATAGTTCAAATTGCTCTATCATTAAAACTAGTATACGTATATGTAGATCAAATTGGGGGTAAAATGTCTTATTTGCTCTATTAGTAGATACATCAGTCGAGCATAGTGGATAGATTCATGCCAAAGAATGATCAGGTGGGTACTTACCAATAGTCTCTGAGAAACTATACCTAAGAGTTAGGAGTTAACCTACTGAACATTGTGGTGAAGGATTTGTTAGCCTGGACTCTGCGTTACCGAGTCCAGCTGCTACCAGGGTGCGCCGCGGGGAGGCTCCTTTCATGCACCCCAAAATATAAGTACCTAACAATAAATAAATAATGTAACTTAAACTATTGATTATTAAAACGATAAGAAGAAGACCTAAGAGTTTCTTGTTTTACTACGGAACCCAAAAAAAGTACCATAAACCATTCAAACCGCAACAAAATAGGAGCACGGCGAAGTAAAACATAGAACCGTGAAAAAGCGTTTAGTGTGCTAATTTGAAGGAGTCGGGCGGCGCGGCGCGATGCCATCTGCGCGCCGTACAATAGTAAACAAATGTGTCGCTCGGGCGCAATTACGGCGCGGCGGCGCGGGCGCAGCGGCGTCACGCGGCCGCCATCGCGCGCGCATCACGCCCGCGAGCCCGGCCTTATGCTAATGGCCGCACAACCGCGTAAATTGGAGTGAGCCTGGCAAAACAGAATGCGTCCGCCTCTTTATCTTATTGCTGCACTACCTTCCTGACTCGCCCGCTTCGACTACGCGAACCGATAAAATGAACTTTATTTTCGGGCAGCAGGACCCATTTTCGAGGAGCGCCGCCGGCAGAGTCCTGGTCGCCAGTAAACCCGCCGCAGATTGGCAGACTGAAATTCGAATACAAAAACTAGCGCGGGAACGAGCGTGGAACCGATTAAAAGGCCGCATCACGATTTTGTATGTACACTTTGCACTCTGCCGGCCCAAGAGGAAGGTGGCGACTGTTTCATCTGATACTCGCTTTGATTTTCTATGTTTCGCATTTAAAGATAAACTAAACAAAGCCCCTATGATTAGAGAGAATTAGTACGTAAATTAAAGCCGGCAATTACTAATTTATCATTGGTACCTAACGTCGATAAACTACCTATCTGCATTTACTTTCTGTAAATCTGTCTGTACTGTATTGCAACGGTATTTAGTTACAGTAATTTTTTAATCAACTATAAATCTAGTTAGCACTAAACATAACTAATAACATAACATTATGAACATTAAAAAGTGTAACGAAAGGAGATTTTTTTTCAACAACGCAGTCCATCAAGCCGAGGTAGCATGATAATTGAATATTGATCCGTGGATCAACAATAATAGATCCCATCAGTAGCTGGTATGTAGCACCGCATTTCATATAATAAGAGTTCAATACATCGCACCGTGAAATGTTTCGATACAAAAACTTAACCGACTATAACTGCTAACGTGTGAATCGTATTAAAAAGCTGTTTAGTCATTCGCCTTCATAAATAGATGGCATTCGATTTGTCGTGATTAAATTTCGTCCATTAGGACACCGTTAGGCGGATCGCTGTAAGGTAAACGGGGAATGGGCTCCATAATCCAACGAATACAGTTTAGGCAGTAATGTCACTCACTGTTATTTCATAATAATTGATGAACGTACGACACTGTTACAATACTTTCCGTGATTGCCAGATTCCTTAGGCCCGATTGAATACAACTAATTCCGCGACCCTAACCATCGTTGGTTCTTAAGGAAAGCCTGCGTCTTTTGGGCCAGGACTATTCGGTTCCAAGAACTCTCTCCTCTACGAGCAATATCCTGTGTATTTCTTTTAGCTATCTCAATCCTTGGTTTGCATTTCTGTAAAAACTTTTCAATACCTAAATGACAAACAAGTACTATCTTATGTAAAAACAAGGACATAGGCAGCAAGCTCCGTTGAGCCGACACCTAGTTCCGTTAAACTCGGTAATTCTGTTCAATTGTCTCGCGAAGCGCACTCCGCCAATAAACAATCGGTCATATTGAATGAACGGAAATGTCCGTCTGTAAATTAGCTCGGAAACAAGAGAAAACCTTTTAAAGAGAGCCGTTTATTATATTAAAACGTTTTAAATTGAAAACGCGGACCGGTAGCTAGCTAATGTATTTTACTTGTTCTTTGTCTACGCTACAGAGAGCACTTTAGTATTTTTATGATATGCACGAGTGTGTAACGTAAACTGGATAATTATCTGTCGCCGCTCGTTTCTAGTTCAGAATGCGGAATGATATTAGTCAAAGCTATTTTATTGACTCTAAATGTCGTTCAATAGATTATTAATAGGCAATAATTCAAACGCGCAACGCACCGTATGTAATATAGTAATTAAGATTTAATTTATCCACATTCCAATTAAACTTTTGTGCAGGCTAATGCCGTGTGGTGACGGCAGATTAAAATAAAATTATTTTATTGTTTTTCAACCCCTACTGTGTCGTAAGAGACGACTTAGGGACTACACATTTAATACAGAACGGGCAGCAGCTCTGTCCGATAAACATTAACGTTAAATTATTAGTGTTTCCTTTGGACTAAGACATGGAATCGTTCAAGAGGTATAAAAGAGGCCTCCTTAGAGGTGGGCAACGCATTGGTAGCGCCCCTGGTGTTGCTGATGTCCATAGGAGGCAGTGACAACTTTCCATCAGGTGGTTCGCTTTCCTATTTGTCTACCGCATTACATGTAAAAAAACATTTTCAATTCTTATCTCCAACCTGCCTATCAAGCGTGCAGATTATTGTAAAACCTTCCACTAATGTGGAGGAGGCTCATAATCCAGCAGTGGACTGTAACGGGCTGTTGATGGTGCTATTGCTATCAACGCTAAACCTTGTTGACAGAAATATGGACAGATAACGTTTATATCATAGAGTAAAAAACTTACGTTTCTTTGTTCGAATAATTAGAGGCTGATTCGCAATTACTCGGAATTAACTCATTAGCAGTCGATCACTAAAATGATTCTCGGTAATGTCTCCAGGCGGGGCGGCTGAATAATGAATCGAATTTTCGACTCTCGCGGCATCTCCGCACACAAGAAATAAAAGTCAACAGAGAATCCTATTTCAAAACGCATTTCACATACAAATACCTAATTTCGGAGTAAAGTACGAACATTATACAGGCGGGCTCGCATTTAAATTATTCCACCGGATCGTTTATAGGCCATAACCGAATTTGGGAATTAGCTATAAAACAACATTTGATACGGGTGCGCGCGGGCGGTTTGCAAATTTGAATGTTTCGCCCATTTCAGAACTCATTGGATTGCGCGGCGCGTGCGGCGCCGCTCGCGGGTGCGGCGGTGGCGGCGGGCGGCGCGGCGCGGCGGCGTTGCGTGGCGCTGGGTGGCGCGGCGTGGCGCAGCGTGGCGCAGCGTGGAGCGTGGTGAAGCGGCGTGGCAGACGCGGTGTGCTTCCCTCTATGTTCTCGACTACCCTATTAAAAAAAAACTTAAATGACATTGACACTTTATGAATTGGTTTTGGTTGTGGAATGAACTACCTGGAGAGTATAACATGGAGTTCTTCAAGACAGGGGTGAAAAGGTTTTAACGGGGTCGGCAACGCGTGGGTGATGCCCCTGGTATTGCAGACGTCTATAGACTGCGGTGACTTACCATCAGGCAGGCCGTTAGCTTGTTTGCCACCTTTATAATTAACAACACTTCTTACGAAACAGATTAGACTGCTCACACACTGGTTAAAATAATAGTTTTATTTTCTAAATATTAAGAACCTAAGAATATATCCTGTATCCAAAACTATTGTCATCGTGATAATAAAGATAAGTACGTAATATAGTATAGCGAATCCATTATTTCCGATATAATTAAGCGTCGTGACTACAGAAAGAGTTCACAGTAATCGAGTCTGGAATGGTTTAAAGGAAGCTATCCTTTGCAGCCATTTAAATTCCATTACACTGAATATAAAAAGCCAATTTGAACTCTATAACGTCGTGGACCTCTCGTGGCCGTTCAGATAATTTCTTTAAAACTCTTAAACCACCTATTTATAGCATTTTATTTAAATTAGCATCGAGTGTTTCTGTGAAATTTAATTGAGCGTTAAAATTACGACTTGGATATTGTGTAAATTATATGTGTGAGTACAGTATATACAGGCGAGATTGTACTAATGTACTGATTCTTTAGCTAGGTACTTCTTCGAGATTTTCTCTAGTACAATATTTGACGTGCCCTCAATAATGTTTATACAAGTGCCATATCACGACAACAATGTATGCAGTGATTACGGTGGGTTGCATTACGACATTAACAATTGACTAAACAATTGCCCCCCGCTAAAAGTGGGGCTTGTCAAGGAGGCGTCGTTAAGTACACGCCAATGGCCGGCCACGAGAACTGCGGGCCTGGAATTATCGAGGCGCACAATTTCGCAAATAAAACAATAATGATACAGCACAGCTATAATGTTTCCTCTAATTTTGTTGAGCAATCGTGGGCCCGGTGCACTGATACTAGTTATTGTGGCAGACGCCGCCTCGGCCGCGTTCGCAAACAGTTTTCGCGTAATTGTAAATACTCGTGGGTACATACCAAGTAGTTTAAAGATATATTTTTGAAGTTTTGTGTTCATAATGATTCAATTTACTCGTAGGTAGAGCATGACTGTTTTTGAAGCTCCATTTCAGTTGTAATGTAATGTGTGAAAAACTGTATATTTTAAATCACAAGGGTACACAAGGTCAGATAAACAAGGCCACTTAAAAGTAACAGGTGTGACACCTCGGGAACTTCTTTCCCGTTGAGTAACAGTAACTCAAAGGGATGTGACTCAATGGGCACAAAGGAAATAAAGTACTGGAACCTAACAGCCAACCACATCGTTCAAGAAATATAGAATGAAAAGACAAAATCCAATCCAAAGTTAGGAGTATGTTGCAAATAACCTCTGTGTATGCAAGACCCAGTGTCCAATCAGGCCTGCGTCAAGTCTAGGGGCCGTCAGTTCTGCTCGCTGCACTTACAGCGCAATTGCCGCGTCCCTTTGATCCGCTGTGATCGCCTTCAAATTGCCCGGAACATAACCTTAAACATTTAATGTCTTATGCAGCAGTGTAAATGCGTGTTAGTTGAGATTACGCCTGCGAGTTTCTCTTGTCACAGATTTCACTATAAATATTTTTATTTAGGTTAGGATGTCCGGCATAGTAGAATAACACTTACTAATTCCATTACAATGTTTAGTCCAGGGAATAGAGGTGTACCGACTAGAACCTCTGTAGACCCGAAAATGGGCCGCATCGTCACTTACCACCAGGTGAGATGGCGGTCAAATGCCTGGCTAGTCAAATAAAAAAAAGATCCAAGTGTGGATATTATGGCAAATAACTCCACTAACGTGGTGGAGGCTCATGTCCAATAGTTGACTGTTATGGGTGGCTAATGTATCGATGTGATGATGAGAAAGAGTGATGACACATATTATTTATTGATTTAGATGTTTTTATTCACAAAAACATAAAAAAAAAAAAATTAACACATTGGCAAACCTCTTTGAGGTTTGTCTTAACGATAATTTCGCCTTCGCCGTCACACGTACAATATTATTAGGTACTGGTGCTGTTAATATATTATTTAAATAGGTACTTCGTTACATAACTTCTACACACCTACACAGTTACACACTTACTGTCACGTCTTTCCCCGTATTCAGGTGCCTACACTATCACATTATCATAGGAAACTATTAAGTACTGAACAGCACTGGATTATTTATGAGACAAGTCAATAAGATAGCATACCTATTGTTAATCATTAATAGATACTTTCATAATATAAACAAAGATACCAAGAACCCTTGTCTAGTTCAATCACCTTAATATTTGTTATTGTAGGTTTTAGTTTCAGGCTATTTGTCTTCATAATAATGGGTGCGATTAGATTAAAAGTAGTATTTAAATTGATGCGAACAAAATCTTCAATTAAGGTAATGATTTAGCTGAGCAAGGTTGTTTTGATTAGTTATCAAAATGTTCAAATTTCTGTGCAGTTTTGTTATAGTTGCTACGTTAGCCAGTGGATCGTTGCTTGAACATAATTCTTATAAACACATTTTTGGTAAAGCCTCACGGGGAGATGTTTGGGAGAAATGGGGCCCAGGGATAAAGGAGTTTCTGGATCTAATAGACTTGAAAAAAGTCGTCGGCATCATGGGTAAATATTTGAACGATCCAGAAGTTCTGCAATTCTTAGATTTCCTCTTAGGTTCTGAATTTAAAGAAGTAGTTTGGGAATTCGAGTCTCTTGACGAGTTTAAAGAGGTGAGTCTATATTATGTATAACAATCAACTACCTTCTCCTCCGTAAATAGGAAGATTCAATAACTTTATTTATTTGTCAAAGGAATTTAGTTTCTTTTAGTTTTTTTTTAATTATTCTAAGTATTACATAGTTTCTTTCGTTATTACTGCTATGCAACTAATGCAAACCCACAATACTTACATTAAGTATTTTTTATTTGACGACCTGTGTTGCTCAGTGTGGTCTGCCACGCAAGAGCTCTCAAGTTCGGTTACCGGCTTTGAAAAAATTTTAATGATGAATTTTAATTTATGTTAGGGGTCTGGGTTTTCCATCATACACATAGTATAAAACAAAGTCGCTTCCCGCCGTCAGTCCTTCTGTATGTATGTACGCTTAGATCTTTTAAACTACGCTACGGATTTTATTGCGGTTTTCAACAATGGATGGAGTGAGTTGGGGCAAGATGGCGCTGTGTGAATTTGTCCATGATTAATTATTTATATTTCAGGCTGTGGAGTTCCTGTCGTCTAAAGGCTACGATGTTAAAAGCGTATTGGATTATATTAACAAAAGTCTTGGCATACCGGTGCAAGACAAATATATACTATATAAGCCAAGAGATAATAATGGAAGAGGAGTAGGAAGACTATTAGAGGAAATAATTGCGGCATTACCATTAGAAGATATAAAGAGTCTATTTGAATCAAAATTGCAATCAAGCGCAGACTTGCAAGAGCTCTTCGCCACTGTGAACTCTAAAGAATTTATGGATATAATGAGGAGAATGGCACAAAATCCCAAATTTATAGATATCAAGAATGTTTTTAAAAATTACGGGTTCGATTTCAAATACGTGTGCCAGGTTGCGATAGAAATTTTTGGAGATTACTATCAGGGTATCTTTTGTGAATAATGCCGTGTAACGCTTTTTTATTATTTTTACAACTAGTAGCAATCCCATCTGATGGAAAGGGTTAGTGGTGTCACAAAAAAATACAACGTTTAATTTGAAAACTTGTCTCTCTCTCGAAAAGTCTCTGTTAATTGAAATAACGTAGTTAGGTAAATCTAAATTCTAAGTTAGGTAAAAAATCAATTTTGATAGTTAGTCTCATAAAACTTGACTGGATTCCTTCTGATATTTCTAGCTAAGATTTTATGTGCTTTGTGTAATTGATTTTATGTAATTACTTAATACTTAAGTTTTACCTAATGCTAGATGAATTAAACTCAGAAGTATGGTGTTATACTTTATGTATTGAATAAAATCGTAAAATACAGAACTATTGTTGTTTATGATTTGATCACCAGAATAATAAGGAACCAGATACAACGTTACACGTGCTTTTATAAGCACATCTTTAGTGTTGCTATTTGAGCACCTCCGAATATATTAATCAATTTATTTTAATTACTGATGTAGACAATAATGCTCACGAATTTTTTTTTTCAGTTTACTCAGCGCCATCTAGTTCCAAAGTACGCAAAGCTTGTGTTATGGGTGCTAAACAACTGATAAACTACATAATATACACTTTTAAATATATACTTATTATACATATAACAACCAGACCCGTAACAGAAATTCAAATACGTCATTTCAATTTCTGCTCGGCCGGAAAACGAACCCGGGACCTCTCAGGACTTTTCAGGTCACATTAATTAAAATAGAAAACGGCAGATCTTCACATAGTTGATTGATAGTCTAGTCGCAGTTGTCTCTGGACCTAAATAGAAGTAGACAGCTCACTATGGAAAGCGGTAACTGTCGCCCATGCATGTTACAATTAATGCACTTAGATATACAAAAATGAAACAGAACTGTGCGGAGTAACTGCTTACGCTGGCTAGGTTGTCCTTCAAACCTAAACACAATAATGCAAGGCAAGAAACTAAATAGATAGGAGGACACATGCGCTGTCGTAATTGGCAACTGTCGTGCGACCAAACCTCAAAAAAGCGCGCCTCACGACCATGCTACAACGACCGTTGCCAGATAGGACAGCGCCTTAGGCTCGACAGAGGTTGCAGGTGAAATGGTATTTTCGTTTTATAATTTTTTTATACTACTCATTGACAAACTAGCAGACAGCCCTAGTCTTCTTTTGATTTTATTTCGAATTGTATAATAATTTTGAGAATCAATTTTAACAGAGTAACCCTAAAAATGGTTCAACAAATAAGTGAAGCCGAGGTAAGTCGGCGCGGAACATTCACAAAACAAATTAATTTCGGAGCACGCGACGCGACCAACGATTTACTTTTTAAAAATTGATTGGTTTTGATAAACCACTTGCACTTCCTTCCAAAGCAATTTTGGTGCGTTTAAGTCATTTTTGGTTAGATATGAAATTGTTCTGTGAGTTTTGTTATTTAGATTCTAATCTTTTCTTTGTATTCATGCTTTCGTACACATTGCGTGTTTAGTGAAATAGCTTTGTTAAGAACTGATGCGGAATTCTCATGTATTTTTGTTTTGTAGAGTTAGTTTGTATAAAATAGAGATAGGTATTTTGCTCCCTCTGTAAATACTAGTGCATACCCTCATCTCCTCAAACCAAAGTCTCAGGGTAGGCTCAATTCCAACGTATATTCCTATTTTCCAAGCTAAGCCCATTATCGAGGACAACGGGAATGTAACAAAATTATTAAAAATGCTTGTGGTTATTGTCATAATGAGTATTTGTCTACGTTGATAAAGACTGCCTTGTTATGCGCAATTAGTAGTTACCATAACATAACATATTTATTCCGAAATATTTCGCATATTTCGGAACAAAATATGTTAGCGCGTTGTCCCCATGACGGGGTCACGGCTATCGGCGACACCGGATATATATGAGTTCAACAGCATATTTTGCATATATATCGACGGAAATCTCTGACATTTATTACTGGGGGCAATACGTTGGAGAGTAATAACTGAGTCCGTGGAAGTGAAATATGTCGCGATGATGGACAATTTCTGCGCACCCCGTCGGGATAAGTGAAGGCGGCGCACACACCGGAAGTGGGCTCGGCGGGCGCCATGCTCCGCTTCCTATCGGCGGGTGTCGTCACTTCCGCTTCCTTGCCAACTTGCCAAGAGTAGGTCGGGACTACGGCCCGCCCCGATATTTTTCTAAGCAGCGGGCTTTGATCTCGCAATTTATTTGCTTGTCAATTTCAGGAAAGGGCCACGCGTCTCGAGCGCCGCGCGCTCGGGTCGCTGCAATAAATCAAGAGTTAGCGTCAGCCGCGTCGATACATATTTTGCGTGGGTATTTAGCTTTATTCTACTGATGAAATGAGTATCTCTCGGACTGGAAGACTTATCGATTACGTCAGTTTTTATTTATCCTACCTACTAGCTCTCATTTGGAGACCGTAGTGTTGAAAAATTATCTTAAGTTGAACGCAATTTTTCATTTTAATTATTTTTAGTGTATGTTAAATAAATATTAGGTATTGTCATTATTTTTGAGGCAACAGCGATATACGAGTAGATTTTATGAAGAGAAAGAGGTTGCCGCTATTCGAGTGGACTCCAACACCAAAATCAGTTTCGACTACACGACGAAAACAAAGGGACATGGCATGACGCATCTGTGTCCATCAAGGAGATAATAAGCCGTGAAAACTGTGACATAGTAAGCAGTGTATAAGGTCTGACAGGCGCGTGGATTTATTAATTTGATACAGTCCGCAGATAAGCTGATCAGCTGCGCGGAGGTGTCTGGTGCGTGGTGCGTGGCGGGGGCAGCGTCCTGCGAACATGTGGACAATCTTTCACGCTCATGTGTGAGCTCACCCTTTTATTGGATGAGGGGTCGAATGTTGGGTTAGTATGGATATTCTAGTAGATATGTGACTAAACATATTATTATTCGGTAGTTTGGACCTAAGATTTTCAAAATCTTTTATTATAAGTATGTATTTTACAGATATTAATAGATTTATCTATACTTATATCATAAAAAGCAAATATTCGATATTTTTGTTGAGTGTTTTGTTTGATTGTTTGTAATGAATAAAGACAAAAATCTGGTGCGGCTGTGTTGTAACACACGGCCGTTGGTTTTAACGTGAAACGTCCATGCTCGCGGGGTGGATGGCAGTGGTAGTTATAGTCGCGGAGTAGGCATCGTTTGCTATTTAAGCATAGTTTGGCAGCTGTAAGACGATCAGTATCAGTATGAGTTTCGGTCAGGGTGTGGGACCATGGACTTAGTATTTGCCCTGAAAACTCTTATAATACAAATAAAGGAGGAATACAAATAAAAGAACACACCTCTGCATTTCCTGTTTCCGTTGTTTGCCTTCCTTTGACTGTACCTCGTCTTATTTTGGAACTGCTAATCTAATATTCGAAAATAAACTACACCAAACCAAACAGTTAACATAAGAGTAAGTGCCACAACCATAAAACTCATTCAATCGTTGTCATATACTCGATGCGCCGTATACCGTATATCGTATACCAAATGCCGATACATTCGGGCATGCAAGCCCACAGGGGCAGGTCCACAGCAGCTCGCGTCCGTTGATTAGAGCCAGCCGGGGGCGCGGGAAGAGAGCGTGAAATTGTCTGCTCACTTCTGTAAATATAATTTTGGCGACAAAGGACTATGAATGATACAGCCGGGCCGGTGCCCCGCTCCTTGTTACGGGAATTTTAAACACCCCATATGCTGTACTCGGTGATAAATTGACATATTAATAACAATCTGAAGACGCAGATGTATATATTTTTAATAAATCGGGTTTTAATATTTTTTATTCTTTTACTGATATTATATTGATTATCGATGGAGCGTTGGTGCCCGAGCGGTTAGAGTATCCGACTCGTAAGCCAGAGGTACCGGGTTCGAATCACTGCGGCATTGTACGAATTACTCTTTTCTGAGTTACGTACATTAGTTAAATACTAACCGATGCTCTTACGGTGAGGGTAAACACCGTGATAAAACCTGCACATTCAGACGACTGAATGTGTAACCATGCTCCAATCTAGGTTCCCCTTGTAGCAGGGTCACGGAGCGTACCTCCACCGCAATTACCTGATCTGCCAAATCCTGAATCAAAATCGAGGCTGACCTCGGGCCCTCGCTTAATATGTAATACTACAAATGAATTGTTAAAAAATGAAAAGGTAGAGCCATCAAATTAATCATTTGATCGCTCGAATAAAAAAATCCGATTGATTAATTACTCTGTGCACTCTTCGTAGTCGTAGCTGACGGTTCCGTTTCACTTTACGGCTTATATTATTGAATTAACGCATTGCACTGTGACTAATGAAATCACAGAACAAATAAAATTAAAATGTAAATGGCGGGTCGCGAAATGCTAATAATAAATTTCTCCATTTTAATAACTGTAACTGTGCGAGGGGAGCCTCTGGCTTGCTAAGTCAATATAACACTTCCATTACTCGAAATTAAATTCCTTGGGGAGAGATGAAGTTTTTATCCCGTGGACGTAAGCCCGGAAGAAACTGCCCATGCGATAAGGGGCAGCTTCAATGCCCGCATTGCACTTTATATCTTTTTGTCCGACGCATTTCGGTGATCAAATGAATTGATAGGGGTCACAGTTACTCTTTTTTCGAGATTTCTGTGCAGTCTTCGTATTGATTGGACGATATTGTATTATGTAAACACTTTGTACAATAACTGTGAAAGTTTGAATTCTACAATAATTATTTACATTGCACAGCAAGTCGAGGTCCACACTCCGTCAAAAACTAGCCCTGTTTATAACTAGGCACATAATAACTTGGCCAACCTTCAAAACAATTCAGAGAATGACAATTTCCCATTAGCATCGAAGCGAAACTAAAAGCCGACAAATCACTCCAAACAATGGCGCACTTGCTCCAGAACTATAATCCCCGCCGGGGTGTGAAGCGTATTAATATTTTACAGAATTAATCATCATAATCCTTCTAGCAAACAAGCCGCCCCGGGGACCTCGACAATATAATGAAGTTGTCATTTTTTAGGCTGCAGGGGAGGCTGGAGGAAATCCAAATTGAATCATGCGGCGAGGGAATTGTGCTATTATGTTATTAAACAGAGGAGGGCGGGACCCGCGCCGCTTATTTTTTGCGAGGAGGGTAGCCCCGGAGACAGTTAACAGTTTGCACAATAGAATTATGATACAATTTGACGCTACAATAGCCCCGGCTGCGCATTCTCCTAATCTGATTACCTGCCAATGGAACGCCTAACCTGACGGAGTAATCCTCCTTACTAATTACAGCATTCTTGGACAGTCTACTGACCAGAGCAGGAGGCAAACGAGCTAGAGCTTTCAGGTAGGTCTTTAAGCTGAGTGGATTAGCATCTAAATCTTCGGTTTCATGTACAATATTTTTATAGCATTGGAATATGTTGAGCTTAAACGTTTCGAGACTGTAATCTCCATACTTTCGTCAGCTAAGAGTCCCACCCATCGCTCGCCATATAGAGCTATAAGTAGACGCTCGCACTCAAAAGAGCCAAGAGTGAAATGAAAGCTTTTATCCATATGTCAGGGTGAGTACTTACAGCGGCTTATTGTCACCCCCGCTAGAGAATTTGATAAAGCGTGTGCGAATATTAACAAAAGGAATATCTTGTTAAATTGATATTGCAGGGGGTGCAAGGGAAGCTGGGCTTTGGCAACGCGGAGGCGGTAGGCGACAACGCGTAGAATCCCTTGCGCCCGCCGCCTCACTTACGCCCTTCCCGCTCTCCCGCTGCGAAATTGTCTCCTTTGGAAAGTGTATAATTCAAAGGGGAAGATTAAAATATTATCCATGTTAAGTAAATATTCAAATGAATATTTTCCGTGTTAGACAACAATGGGCGCTCGCGAGGGGAAGGCGTCGTAATTTGATAGATACCTATCTACAAAACGGCGCCTCGCCGAGGGACCTCCCTGTTATTATAAATTATGAGCGCGATTAGGGAATTCTCGGTGATTAAATGCTTCTTAGATAAGTGGGCGGAGATTTTAGAACATGCCTAAATGTATTATACATACTTTACGGTATAAGAAGAATAATTATTTGTGACTAAAGTCACTTCGTACTTAAAATGTAATTGTTTTAAACAATATATTCATCAGCACCTGGCGTCTCAATCGATACCGACCGACTTATATCGATCTATGTGTCCCAAAAAACAACAATATCCCTTTGAGGACTGGTAGGTCAATTAATTTTATCATCTCAGTGTATCCCGGGTGTGTTCTCGCACGCGAGGAGCCAGGGTCCGCCGATGACCATGATCAAGGGTTTGGCAGATCAGGTAATTTACAGTAGAGCGACTGTCATCTGACCTCCGTGACCCTGTTGATAGATTGGATCGTAGTTAGGTTAAGTCAATAATTGCTGATCAGAATAGTATAGATATATAACGGATTACAACCGATCGTCGATGGCCACGTAGGAATGGTAACCGAGTTCGATAACTGCATCCCTGTGTACCATTGAGTTATATGAATTGGTTGAACACTAACCGATGCTCTTACCGCAAGGGAAAACATCGTGGGGAACCTGCACATTTCGGTGACTGAATGTGTAACCATGATCCAATCTGGTCAGGTTTCCCTGTTTACAGGGCCACGGAGTCACCGCACACCGTAATCTACAAGTCGTACAATACATCTATTTCAATAAGTACTTGAAATTATACCTAACACAATACGATAAAAGTGTCAATTATGCAATATTTTATTGTGAATTCTAACAGTAGATATTGTTTATATGAGCAAGTAACCACTCTCAATCAGTTTCCTAATCGAAATTACTTATTCGCAAGGATGAAATGTAGTGTACAGACGAACAAGATAATTGATGTTGGTACCAAGGGAGTGTGAGTGCATTTGGCGACAATGTGTCATGTAAATTATACACTTGCAACCCGCCCCACCCCCGCCACCCCAGTGGGAGCTCCGTCTATTGTTATAATAAAATGCTATCTCGGAGTATGAGAAGTACACCCGCACAACGGATTGGAATTTACTTCTATTTTCAAGAGCGTGTAGCTAAATGACATTACATTTCATTTACATATTTAACGAGGAAATTATTTGTAGTAATTTTTTATGTTCTACTTTACTACATAATGTGGGTATTAATAAATTAGCCCCGGGGACTACACACACAGACGCGTAGTGAGAATCTCTGTAAATATTTAGTCTAACTCCTCCTAAACGGCTGGACTGATTTGGATGAAATTTTAAACCTAAAAATGGCGTCGTGATCGCGTTTTCATGAAAAAAACACGGATTTGCTGTACAATTGACAACATTTCATTATTTTAACCATTACTTTTGTAAGGTACGTGTAGGGTAAGGGTAAAGTAGGGTAGGGTAGGGATAGAAAAAAGTAGGGATAGGGCTTACCCTATCTTTCTTGTTTTTTTTTTATGTTATACAGTAGGCAAACAGGCAAGCGGGCCACCTGCTGTAAAGTGGTCACCACTGCCTATAGAAATTAGCAACACCAAGAGTATCGCTAATGCGTTGCCCACCACTATAACACGTTGCTTTGGAAGTAAAAGGACAAATGCCCTTCCATTGCCTAAGCCACGGTTCCCCAAATCCCCACCCCATGGAGCACTGGAAACCTTACTCACCGGCAGAAACACAACACTATTTAAAAGAGTATCTACCAAGATAAGCCAATACAACAAACAAAATCTAATAAAAGATTAGAAATAAAGATGAGACCTATCGATCAAACTGAGTGTTTTGAAATTAGAAAGAGAAGAACTATGCGGTATTAATTACAGTTGTGCGAATAGTGTCGGCAATACCCAGCGGGTGTACACGCGAGGGAGTAACATGTTTATATGTTTATTTTAATACGCGTGTCGCGCGTATAATACGGAATTTATTACGGCCCTCCCCCAGCGGATTAATGCGATACGGAAGATTTGAATTCGGAGCATTAACTCGGATTGGTGCGTTATGCCGCTTTGGTACCTACGCCGTGTATGCTCACTCATAAGGCAACATTACACAAGCCCAGTACGGTAAGGAACAAAGTTAACGGGTACGAGGGCGTTAGTGTCTTTTTCAGCAGTTTCTGTTATGGCGACAGTTAGTTCGTTTTTACGCCACGTCTATTAGCTCCTTGTCGCATTTCGTACTAGCAACTATTAAGGATATAAAAATATTTGTTTTCTCGATTTTAAGACTCGCGTAGATTTCTATGAAATGGAGTTTTGTTTCTATCATTTCAGGGGGCTACCATCTAGCTAGCTCAATTACTTTCACAATAGCAATCATTTAGGTGTGACTTCATCTGCTCGTTCCGGCCCAAGCACCGGTATGAGGTAAGGTTTGTCTTTCAAAGTAACACATCTAAACACTAAACGAAACAAAGTGTCCAATGAATTCATTAGTCAATCAATCAAACAAATCTTTCACTTTCACATCGAATGAACGAAAAATTCTGTAAATCTGCAAAATCGTGTCAAAACCATAAGATCGGTATGACTGATCTTTAGTGTGGGCCCTATAGCACGATACTTGAATTGTACTACTTCCATCAACATAACTTTAGGTACTTACATACTATATATTTGCCGTGTGGTGTCCGGCAGAGTAGAATAGCACCAACCCCTTACACTCTTGGGTATCGTACGAGGCGACAAATGTTAACAGTGAGCTTTCTTATAAGGCCCACAGTGAGCGGCCACGTGTCAGTTCCGTAAGTCATCACTGGCAACACACATTGGTCAAAGACCTTCGTTTTGAGACACTGCGGTAATTGGGACGAAAATATGTGGCGTAGCTTCCCGAACGCTGCCCAACCGAGTTGGATTCGTCGATTGACCTCTTTCTCGAAATTGGACCTACCTAGCTGGACTATTTGTCCTAGGTATGTATAGTCGTCAACAACTTCAAGTGGAGTGCCTCCAACTGTCACTGGAGTAGGCACAACATGGACATTCGACATAATATTCGTCTTGTCCATGTTCATTTTAAAAACTACTTGTTGAGAGGCACTACAGAGGTCATCGAACATTTTGCCCAAGTCTTCCAGAGTTTCAGCCATGATTACGATATCGTCAGCAAATCTGAGGTGAGTGAGGTACTCGCCGTTAATATTGATGCCAAGTCCGTCCCAGTCCAGAAGCCTAAAGATATCCTCCAGTGCAGCGGTGAACAAATTCGGTGATATGACAGCACCTTGCCTCGCTGTAGCTGAATAGGTTCTGTGGTCTTGTCCTGGAGACGAACTGACATAGTGGCGTTTTCGTACAAACACTTCAGTGCTTCGATATATCGATAGTCAATTTGGCACCGCCGTAGAGACTGGAGCAACGCCCAAGTTTCGATCGAATCGAAGCTTTCTCATAGTATACAAACGCCAAGCATAATGGCCGGTTATACTCTTCGGTCTTCTGTATAACCTGCCGCAGCGTATGAATGTGGTATATGGTACTAAAACCTTTTCGGAATCCGGCTTGTTCGGGAGGCTGGAAGTCATCAAACCTGCGTGTGAGACGATTCGTAATGACTCTCGAAAACAGCTTATACACATGGGTCAGCAGCGACCCTATAATGCTTAATATTAGATATGCCAAACATCCTGTAGTCCATGCGAATGAAATCGCGGGCATTGCTAATTAGTTATAAATAACTTGTCTCGCAAATTATCGTTACCTATAAGTTGATACTAACTTACATGTGTGTAATTAACATTATTAGGTTTTGCATTATATTTTCGAAAAAGTAAATACTGATGTAGCCATTAAAGCTGGAAAACTGAAGTGGAACTGGGCAGGTCATGTTTGCCGCATGTCGGAGGAGTTATGGGCTAAAACCGTCACAGTTTGGACACCCAATTCTCGGAAACGACGTCGCGGCAGACCCAAGAAAAGG
This sequence comes from Blastobasis lacticolella, assembly GCA_905147135.1. NCBI lineage: Eukaryota > Metazoa > Arthropoda > Insecta > Lepidoptera > Blastobasidae > Blastobasis > Blastobasis lacticolella. The sequence goes on from LR990043.1 coordinate 13,373,534, forward strand.
TGGACAGATGAGCTGCAGGCCTTCGATAGTGACTGGCAGACATTGGCACTTGATCGTGAAGAGTGGAGGAATCGGGGGGAGGCCTTTGCCCAGCAGTGGGATGAATCGGGCTAATATAGATAGAAATACTTTTAAAGCTGTAATCATCATCATGATCATCTGAGATTTGCCAGTCCGGTATTAAACAAATTTTGAATTAAATAATTTTACTAACTTAGTTTTGTTAACCACTGTTACAAACCTAAATGTGAATTACGGACCGAAATAAATGATTAATTAATATAAAAAATATTTTTCAATTGGACAGGAGAAGAATTGAGATAGAGAGAGAGACAGAGAGAGCGAGGGAGAGAGAGAGTTAGCAACCATGACGTTGGAGGTGATATTGAAACAGCAAAATAAGTGAAAAGACCGGCCCGTGCTTGTGTTAGGAATGGCGGCGGTCCTTTCAAACACCATCATAATAAAGTTAAACTACAACTTTATATTTTCTCCGTCAATGTGATTTGTAGGTCCTAATTTCAATAAGTGGTGAGACATCCGCGTAAATACTACTTCATTACACATTCACTGACACAGATGATTTCAAAATGATCATGATTTCAATATCTATAAACTTGATTTCAAAATTCTTTTTGTTAAAAGACCCAACCTCATATTTATCTGAGTGTCCAAACTTAAAAACAACGCGTTTAAAGCTGAAACTTCCAATAACTCGGATCTTATTTGAGGATCAGCTGTTGCAGACGGTCAATGATTTACAGCTTCTAATAACGGGAAAAACTGGCTATAATCTATTTTCATTCGTACACAAATCGGTCGAACAGAAAACCATGAAACACCCCACACAAAGAATCTTTATGTAAACATAACAAACATAAAATCGGTTATATCTGTTGTTCTAAGTCATTTCGAAAGTCATTCATTACAAAGCATTGTATTGGTTACATTATAATCTATTATTGGGTTTTATTGCTAAGAAACAATATCCTCTGGTTCGTATGAGCCTTTGCTGGTTATTCCGGCCGAACATTGTTTGTTAGCATGTGGAAATTTATTTGACCCTGGTATAAAGCATAGCCCACTGCCCACTAGTGTCTGTCTTAAAACATCGTGTATGGAGTTTCATACAGTTTTTATTAATATTTTATCTAAGTTACCAAATGCGAAAATTACTCTGTTTGTCTCTTCGCGCCTTAGAAGCTGAACATCGTGAAATTGGCAGTTATTAAGATTGACAAAAACGCAAAAAAAACATATTTTAATAAAAATTTTAACACCTAGGTACTCAATCTAACTTAATCTTCATTCATCAACAGATAGGTATATGTATGATTACAAGAAATGACATCTCCATATTCAGGGCTTATTCTTAAGTGGTTCACTGGCCACAGACTACATGAAAATAATTGTAACGGCATTGTCATGTGGTCTGTGGATAGTGAACCTGTTAAATAAACAAGAACACGTATACTCAGTTAGCAGGTAGGTCACAAAACAACAAATCAATTAAAATACTGTGTTGGACTTTCATTTGTCCCATAACAAAGTTAATTAACATTATTTGCCAGGTTGATCCGAAAGAGACAAATAGTCTAAAGTAAAATTTATGTATCGGAATCAGATTCAATTTCGCCTTTGCATTTTTTACACGATTTTTGGGACAGTTTTTCCGGAAGTACAAAAGAGTGGATAAGGTATTCTGAGTTTTTAACATTTTGATCTATTCCGTGCAATATGCAACGTAGTGAATTATTTACCTAGGTACACAATTTATTTTAATTATTTCATGTTAATCTTATGCAGTAAGTACTAACGTAAATACCTGAAATAATGGCTATACATTATATAAAATGGCACTGTTAACATAATTAGAAAATAATGCTTAATTATTTATTTAACAACACTTTTTAATAAAATAATAAATTTAAAAAAGACAACCTTACCCTAATAATATAATGAACCTATTCCTTTTTAGTTTTTAATATTGCAGTACCCGTCAGGGTTCACATTTTATTTTGACTATTGAGTAAGAATTGTTAACGTAGTTGAAACTTAAAAAATACCTACACATTGCCGACTAACATTGTATTTTTGGACTTTAAAATGACGAAGTCAAAATTAAAAGTTACAAAGTAGTATTAAGTAATAATTCAGATTTTATCACAAAATTGAAATTATTTATATATCACCGGAATCATTTCTTAAGTTAACAAACTCTCACGATATATTTTTACACCTCCCTTCAATGCTGTGAAATTTGTTTTCTTACCGGATTTTTCTAATCTTCTTTAGCATCGTTTATATTGATTATAGCGTTCCTCCTGCCTAATTTATATTCAGCTAGTGTTTTTTCATCACGCTCCGTGCTTAATATCGCAATTTGTACCGTAGTTGGCGTAAACCAAGGGGACCTGTCACCTTTACTCCCGTGATCCTTTTTTTCTGGAATAGTCTATTTTATTACGCATAAACGGACTACCTTTGTATTTAGACGGTATTGGATACCTACATAAACATTGTAGGATATGTAGGTACTGAAATTGTAAATTATTAGATGTGGACTTTGGTGTGATAAAATTTAATATAGGTAGGTACGCCATACCATGAGAGGCTGGATCTAAATAATGGAAATGACATTGTGGGAACAGCCGTCTCGTGAAATGATGTTTATAAAACGGGCACTCAAAAACTGTGGCGCCGCAGATAAATTAGTTCCAAGTAATGGCAAAACAGATATGTTTGCTATGGCAGGAATTCGGCTGACGGCAAGATTTCTTTTGATACATCAATCAAAATCATACTGATAATGAAATCATCATTTGGGTGGCCATAGAGAAGGTTTGTTCCGAGAAGCGCGCGTGGCGGCCGGCCCCAGCTCCATTATCACATTCCTGATTTATTAATTAGACCGATATTATACCGCGCAAAACAAATCAGGGCCATTATGATCTTGAGACCGAACCGACTGGCCGTTAGTAAGGCTGTTTCACGATGCACGACTAATTAAATCAAAGTGAAGTATTTCAGTAAAATAATACCACGGTATAATATAAGTTTAATTTATTTATCGTTATGGAGAGCGCTAGATGCGCTGCGTACCATGTAGTTAAGGGGCGCAAAGACACAGAAATCAAAGTTTGAATCATTTGTAAGAAAACAGTTGTTAATTACCTATAAGTATGTATAAAAATCTTACATAAACGGAAATATAATCGGTATCAGTTAATTCACAGGAAATTCCATTACTTACATTTTAATTTCGATGTCTAATTAAAACGTTTAATGGTCCGATATGACGGCATAAATTTATTCCACTTTTCATAAATATGTTGCCGTATAAGTATCTACATTTATGCAATGTTTGAGAAAATATTTGTGTTATTTATTTTTCTATACATTTTGCTTATTTAAGTTACAATGAATTACATGTCATTGTTCATTTTATGTGCATCAGTGATGTCATTAGATGGTAACCAAACACAAAGATTTTGTTATGAATAAATGTATACTTATTTAAAACTTAAAAATAATTACGTTCCAGAGTCCGACGACGACTATAGAAAACATTACGGTATAAGTTTCGATAACCAATGCAAGAGTTACGTCAAAGTGTTCAAATGCCTGACGGCTTGCAAAACGATGGGCTACCAGGTATTCCGGATCAACCAGCGCTGTCAGTGTCGCTGCCACGAGATGAAGACGAGCACTATAGTACCGTTCTTTAAGTGGCGGACCAACGGGACCACGCGGATAATACCGACGACAGCGAGTCCGAGTTTGTACCATATTATAGGCACGCTGGAGCCTCCGGAGCCTCCGGAGGTGAATATTACTGTGGATGCGGAAGAAGAAGGAGCAGACAACTCGACTAATTCGACTGATGCGGAGGGATCGCCGGAAGCGGAAGGGGAAGATGGAGGGGGTGATGGGGGTGGAGATGTGGAAGGAGGAGAGGAAGAAGCGCCCGCCGGAGAGGACGCGGCGGCGGAGGAGCCGGTTGAATAACATATACCGAAATATTATGTGCCTGAAAACCTATTATCAAAATATAAATATACCTATACATATTAATATTTACTAAAATTTGTAAGATTTGTTTTCAGTGTCAATATAAGTCATCATCATCATCCTAGCGTTTATCCCGGCTTCTACCAAGTTCCACTTTCCGACAAATTTTTCTCCACTTTGCCCGGTCTTCGGTATCCTCGCGTCGTAGGCCATTGGTGCTCAAATCCAACGCAGCGATGTCATTCCAGCGCTTCTTGGGTCACCCACAGGGCCTCTTTCAGGGACAATGGCAGGTTCAGACACCTATTTCCCACGTATCCCTGGGGGTTACACAATACGTGACCATACAAGGCTGCCACGGATATACTCGTTAATCGAGTACTCGATCGAGCCTCGTAACCGCACATCTACCGTAGCATTTTCATTTTGTTGGCGTGTAGTCCGCGAATGTGTTTCGACAGGCTGGCCAGTCTCGCAGCCATAGAGCATCACAGGTCTAATTATACTAATTTTCTCTTTTGTAATTTTGTGTGCAATAAGAGTATATCTATCTATCTATACTGTTGTAAATAAGCCTTTTGACCTTAACTGGGATTTTAGGGTCACAGGTGACTGCCATGAGTTTCCGCCATTTGGCCCAAGCTACAGAGGTTCGGGACTTGAGATCGGGGCTGATATCGCCGGACTCGTACATCACAGATCCGAGGTATTTGGATTTAGCTGTTGCTGATTTCAGGATCTTCCACATGTTTACCCTGGTCTCAAGATCCTGCCTACGCTTGCTCACCAGTACAATGTCGTCAGCGTACTTCATAAGCCAAGGAGGCATGTCTTGAATTTCCGCTGAGAGGGCATCGAGCACAATGCAAATCAAGTAACAGCTAAGAACTTAACCCTGGTGAACACCTACAGTAATCGGGACGGCTCGAGTATTGGCATACATATCCTGTATGATACTAATGTACGCTGTATGCTTCGGTCACAGACTTTGATCTCAAAACCCACCAGATTATCTCCCAAAGGACACTGTTGAAAGCCCTCTGCAGGTCCAGAAATGCGTAATGTAGAGGTTGATTTCTACTGCAGTGAGACTCCGTGTGGTGTCTGGCAGAGTGAAATAGCAACAACCCCTTACTTACACTCATGGGTGTCGTACAAGGTGACTAATGTTTTCGAGGCAAAAGATCAACAGTCTCCGTAGTCTGGAAAATAGGCAGCAGCATTTGTTTTTTTATATTTAAACACTGCGATCTCCAACCCGCCAGCCAAGGGTGGAGATTATGGCAGGAACCTCCCCTTCAGTGGGAGTGGCCGTAAGTCCTGCAGTGGATTGTTACGGGCTGTGATGATGAGTCTCCCTGAGGGCAAAAATTGGATTCATGGTGCTACAGCCCGGCCTGAAACCGTACTGGCACTCCGACATGGAGCATTCCTGGCGAAGTCTTTGGTCTATAATATGTTCGAATAGTTTCATTGTGTGGCTCTTGAGTTTGATACCTAGATTGTTGTCGCACTTGTGCACACTGCCTTTCCTTTATGGATTGGCGTAATAATATTTACGCGCCACGCGTCAGGTATAAGCCTCGTGGCTACGATCCTATTGAATGTTTCAGTGAGCAAGAGTACGCCTCGGATCCCCATTGTTTTCGAGGTTTATAGAAACCATGACGGACCATAGGCGTATTCCGTCATGGCCAAAAGTTTTTCCGTTTTTCATACGGGCCAGAGATCTCTCCACCTCATCAGGGGTAATCGGGCTCATCATGCCAAGGTTTGCAGTAAGCTGTGCTGGTCGCACGCACGTTGTCGGCCTCGTTAGAGAGTTCCTAGAAATGACAGCACCAACGGTCTTAACAGAGTTTGCATTTGACATAGACATAGACATAGACATAATATATATAAGTTAACAAAATATTTCTTACTAACATAAAATTAGGTTAAATATTGTAGTGTCATGCCAAACTAGGGCTCAGCTCAGCATATGCTGTAGGTAGCGAGACCACAGCGCTGATTTTCAGCTGACCCCTACAGTTAGCATTTGTGAGCAACACGCCGTCCGTCTCTTTTATGGCAACACACTTTATAACATCCAGGGTGGCTCAGCTTCGCGAGTTTGCCAGCTTGTAGATGAGCTTTTGCCCCTCCATAGTATCCAACGCATTGTAGAGCGGAGCCAGCTGGACGGACTGCGCTTTTGCCATCGCCATTTTTGCTCGCCGCTTTGCTCCCATGTACATCTCTTTATCCGATAGTGAGTTATTTCTTGAAACATGCCTTTTTGTCCCTAACTGCTTCTTGCACTGCACTATTCCACCATTCCATGTCCTGTGTTATTAGTATTTAAATTTAAATAACGAAACGGAAATGAATTAAAAGCGGAAGTAACTGTGATTGGCCGACGTATCCCGACCAACCACTACCCTAGACTCGCGAACCGCGAAAAGATCCGAGGTGTCGAGTAGGTCTATGCTAAATTGTTGTTGTTGTTGTAGATTGCGGCTTGCTAAGTTGGAACAGAAATTTTATGAAATTGAATGAATTGTGTGAAATTATTCAGCATTGATTGAACCAAAGAAAGTAAACGAATATTTCCATAAAAAGGTTTTTTATTGTCTTTATACGACGGAGACGACGTCTCGATTGTAGAATATTATGCAGCATTTTGCAATCAATAATTGAAGATATTTTGAATTTTTTTATTGGAGGGTACTCTATAAACCAGGGATATCAAACCAACCTGTGAGGTCTACTAGTGGTCGACAAAAGTTTACAAGAGAGATATTATACATTTTCGCAAGTCTTTTTAATGGCGGATAAGTTTGACGTGACTCAACTGCGCTTGATTGGTCACATGTCGCATATAGATACGTGAACAATAGATCAAGAAGCGATGGATTGACAGCGCCGAAACGGATCCGAGAGCTAACGACTTGCGACGCGAGGATACCCAAGACCAGGCAAAGTGAAAAAGAAGAGAATTAGTAAGAGAAGGGAGCCGGGGTAACTCACAGCAGTGGGATTTATTGGCAAAATAAATCAGATCAAAACCTTGTCCTGTCGTATTTAAAAAAGAAGTTTAGGTTCTTATTTATTTTAATTAACTCTCGCGGGCTACCTAAATCGCTTTCACGGTCGACCGGTAGACCGCGGTAGACCTCTTGGCCATCCCTGCCATAAACGATACTGAAGCCAACACTGTATTTTATTTTTATTTTTATCTGTCTGTATCTTGACCGCGCATCACTCCAAAACTGCTAAATGGTGTCAAATGAAATTTGGTATGATTTGAGTTCATACTACGAGATAGGACACTGGATACTTTTGAGTTTTACGTAAAAAGTCTTTAAAATCACACTGAGTACCAAGTCAAAAAAGAAGTCGTCTTACTTTAATAACGGCAAAACTTTTAGTATTACAAACATGCATTTTTATCCCGAATCCCTTGGGAGAAACGGTGGAAGTCAAAATGTGTACTTAGTTGTAATTCATTAACGCATAGTCCGATTTACTTAATTCTTTTTTTGTTAGAAAGGTGGTACTTTAAAGATTGTCCCGTAAATATTTCAATGTTGTTGGTCAGAAATTATATCAAATAACTTGAAACCCTTTGAAAAATAGAAAGTACAGGAACCTTTGAGCGTACGGCTCATCATAAGCCGGCGTGTGCACTTCATTGGACCTACCTATAGGCTTAAAATGGATAGACCTATTGTCAAAGTAAGAAGTCAGATATTGCCATTTCTACTGTAATCTATATTTGATACTCTTTATTGACATTTCGTCGCAATCTTATAGCGTTCCACTTGGACCTTTAGACCATTTTTATGCCGACCTTATAGAGATTGTTATGGCAGTGCAAATGTTACATTACATGTGCGGTTACTTTATGAGCATCTATGAAAAAAGATTAAACTTTTTGATCAGCAAGAGACTGTGGATTCGACTGAGAGGTAACAAGGCAAGAGGATCAAAATGCCGTGATAATGATGATGTACTACTGAACTGAACTACTAACTGAACTTGCGTTTTACCTACTTATGTGGGCTAGAATAGCTTTGGTGGAGTGCTGCAAAGTTAGTTTCTTCAATGTCAATGTACTATATTTTTTTATTATATCAAGTATGTAGGTAAATATTAATTAAATAATATAATTATAATATTTATCTTTTTGAAACAATCATTAAAAATGTGCATATTTGTTTGTATGTTAAATCTGATAATTAAATATATTTAAATATTAAGTATATTTAAGCGTTCGCTAACGCGCGTGGGGTGCACGGGCTTTTCTGAAAACCAGCGCTATGGCTGGCATGAGCCCTCACAGTATTATGCTGAGACTGGTCCATTTCGGTTTCCGTTACAGCACTGGCTGGTTTCACGTAATTTTCAATAAATTATAATTTACTGTACTCACCTTAGGTTAAGGATGTAGTGTGGAATCGAATAAAGTGCTGTCTATATCTATGTCTAATCAAAGCGAATATTTGGCGTAGACGTTGGTTATCACTTTATTTTATTCAGGAGCTGCTTTGCTCTGTCGACCGCGTAGACCTATTTTGATGAACGCAAATTAATGAGGTAGCGTCGCGGACAGTATGCAATAGCAAGCTGATTGCACTAAAATTGCTGTTCATGTTCATCTTTGCTTAGAATAATCTTTTCATTTCAAACAGATTTATGTATGCAGACGCATAAAATTTCTTTGTTTCATTAGTAATTTATAATTTCATTTCACTGTTCGCTCCCTCTACAATGATTATAAATCTTGCTATCCCGTTTTTTTCATGTGTACAATTAAATAATTAAAATAATAGGATCCATCATGTTAACAATAATGACAATAAAATACAATAATGACCAAATACAGGAAGCCTCACCCACGCTCTTGCTACGAAAGACTAACCTTGCCTAAACTATATGGAGGTCGAGGTATAATATATATTAAGAATCTCCTTAACGAAAAAATAACTATAGTAGGACCACGCTCAGTCCGAATCGTCATAGAACGTCATTCACAAAAGTCATAACAAAGAATTAGACTGACTTGAAAAATATTGTTGAGGCAATTGGCACATTAGAGCGCAGCGTTTATTCTGGCGAAATTTCGAAATATGTGTAATTTTTATATTGTTTTATATACAATAAAAAATTTAGGAATTCCTCAAATGGTTATAATCTTTTCATAAAATTATATTATTTAGGTGAAAAATAATTTGAGTACTGAGTAAAGGAACACCTATTTGACAATCCTGGAGACCTCATTTTACAGCAGCGGCCTATTTGACGCCTTTTTATGTAGAAAATACACCGCTAATAACTTATCTGACCCGCAGCCCTTGTCAAATGTGTCAAAGAAAAAAAACGACGGATCCGCACGAACGCGCGTGGATGCGTTTTCAGTGTGTTCGACTATGAATAATTTCCAAAGAAACCGATGACAGCTCAAAGAACTTTATGTCACTAACGCACGTCATGCACAACCGTACGGTGCTGCGTTCCAGTGTGCGGATCGCCTAAATAATAATGGACAATGACTGACAAGGACAGATTATCCAATCGATATTGCCATATCCACACTTTATATTTTCTACCACTGTCAGTTGATTCGGACTTAGCGTGGTCCTATTATAACTTATGTACATTCCTCCAAAATCAAGGTGAAATCTTTCCACTTCACAAAATTATAGTACAGGCAGACACGAACTACACACCGTTAAATCTGTCAGAACCTAATACATAAGTTAACGAAGTAATCACAACAACTGAACAAAAAATATGTATATGGCGACAAAAGTCCCTTCATGGGCGACATCATCGAGACCTGACCAGTAATATCGTAGACAAAATTGCGTCTAACGCCTGGCTCAAGCAAGGGCAGCTGTCTTCACAAACGGAGGGATTTATGTTGGCCATTCAAGGCCAAGTTATAAATACACATAACTATAGAAATCATAATATTCATGATCCTACCTTTCAATCGGATAGATACAGATATTGTCACAATAGCCCGGAAACAATACAGCACATTACAGGTGCTTGTTCTTCATTAGCCCAAACAGAGCTCTGAAATATAATCTTGTTAAGAATAAAGTTCTGCACTACAAATATAAGCCGGAAGTTGTTTTAGAATCCTCACAGCACAAATTATACTGGGATCGAATCATATTAACCGACAAAACCGCACATCATAATCCTCCAGATATCCATCAAAATTAAAAAACCGTATATCTGATCGATATACGAGTAGCCATACCGAATGCGCACAATCGCTCTTCGATATACACAGATAAAATCACCAAATACACCGACCTATCAATAGAAATAAAATCTCAATGGAGAACAGAAACAGTAAAAGCCATACCAATTACAATCTGCTCCACACGTATCATACCAAACACTCCTTAGACAAATTAAGAGAAATAAAACATACATCCACTTACAATGGCGTAGCCAGGATTTTGTGTAGAGGGGGCAAGCGCAAAACCCTTATGTTATGTGATACCGATAAAGGCCTGTGCGGCTTTTTGATAAAGAGCCACCATTACAAGCTGGGGTAATTTTATTACATTAAAAGTAGCCAAAATCAATGAGCTCGGAAATATGGCATTTTAAGACTTCAATCCTAAATTATTCGAATTTTGGCTCTAAAGAGCTGGGGTGAACAGAATAAACGTAGCTTAAACCAATGTCTGACCGAGCGTATACAGCTGCTATGCGTTTTTGGCATATTGTCTCTTAAAATCCGATTTAGCGCGGCGCGGGATGCTGGATGCTGGACACTCCAGCTGGATGCGGAAGGCACAGGACCGGATTTGTGGAGATCTCTGGGGGAGGCCTATGCCCAGCAGAGGGCGTCTTTCGGCTGAAATGAGGGCGGTGTGAATGTTTTAAACAATGAGCGAGCGCAACGAACACGTAATTTTTCGAATTTTGACTCGAAATACCTTCGGTGAACATAATAAAAGTAACATCAGTGAATGAACGAACTCGGAATATTTGTTATTTTTGTTTTTTTAATCCAGATTAAGCATGCTGTGCGAGCAGTGTCGCGAGCAGTAGCGAGCTCGAAAGGTTTCGAATTCTGTTTCAAAGAGCTATAGCGAACATAGGATATGAAACAAAGTTTAGAATTTTTGTTATTTTGGCTTGGATTGATCACGAGGCGCGGGCGGATCGAATACTAAAAAAATTGTCGAGGGCTGATTCTCAAAAAAATTCAGTTTTTTACTCAAAATATCTGGGGTGAAGATATTAAAAGAAGATAACATAAACAATTAATGAGCGAGCTCCGTTTTTTATGTTTTGGCTAATAAAATCCCGATAATTATATTTTTTGCAAATGTTATTTACGGTATTTGGCTCATAAATCCAAGAAGTGAGTTAAATGCAACTTTTTTCTCTTACTATTTTTCCCTTCGGTTCGATCTCCCAATATTTCCTTAATAATTCATTATCATCAGTACTACAATGCAGTAACATGAAGGTGGTAATGTCTTATTTAATAGCGGGTCCATGATGTGTCTCTTGGGATACTAAATATTAGGTATAGGTACATTAATTTATTGAATTTTCATTTGTTACAATCATACCGATTGTAACAAATGAAAATTCAATAAATTAATGTCATTTAACATTTAAATAATTAAATGTCAGCCAATACGTAATAAAAAATTCAATTAATTGAAATCAATAAAAATTAAAACAAGTAAAATTTAGCAACTATAAATTAATCAATGCAAACTAAAACAATTAAATTCAATTGATAAAAAATAATAGCGGTAGGTACGTTCCTGAAAGAGAATTTCGGAATGTCAACAAATTTAAATAATTTAATGTCCATTGGTAAATAATAATAATTGTCGAAGTGGAAAAAAAAGTCTGTGGGTACACCGTAATCTGCCGGTTGCGCGAGACGTGGCCATGTCAAGAAAGCAACAATCGCGTTTATAAAAACTGGACGCTTTTTACAATAGAATCAACGCAAGCAAGTTTGGGCGGACAAAGTTGTGGACAAAGGCTAGTCGTACAAAATACACCAATATGTGCTATTAAATTCATTGAAATTTTTAAACCAAATGAGTAATAATTAAGATTTATGATTATTAAAGTAGTTATTATTAATTTTCAAGCAATTTGCACTTAACCCACACAATAACTACATTTCAAACGAGTATTTTTTGTTTGGGGCCATGGGTGTGATACAGATTTTATTGTTATTTATGCATTACCATTTAACAATAAATGCACTCTCTGAACTCAATTCCACTGTGGGTAAGTAAAAAATTTAAGTTGCATTAAACGTAAAATAAAATTTTGTAAGTAATCTAAGGAGGAAATGACCGCGCGAAGTGGAGAAGTGGAGTGGTTAAGAAAGGTAGGGCATAGCGGGGTATCCCGTTCGAATTGGAGCCGCCCGACTGGGGAAGTACCTCTACCTTACAGAATACCACAGTTAAACAATGCTCTTTTAAATATTGTGTTTCTGCTGGTGAGTAAGGTCTCCAGTGCTCCATGGGATGGGTATTTGAGGAACCGTGGCTTTGGCAGTGGAGGGGCATTTGCCTTTTTGCTGCCAGAGCAACGTGTTATAGAGGTGGGCAACGCATTGGCGATACTCTTGGTGTTGCTAATGTCTATAGGCAGTGGTGACTACTTTCCATCAGGTGACCTGCTTGCCTGTTTACCTACCGTATGACATAAAAAAAAAAAAAATAATGCTAAATATTTTAAGTCGATTTGTACAGATCAGATTATTATATTATAGATACTATATTTCGTCTTATTTTTATTTTAGAGATTTTAAAGTTATGACGACCAGAGTGGTTCAGTGTCTGCCACGCAAGAGGTACCGGGTTCGATTCCCGGCCTGGCAGAAATTGAAATGATGAATTTTAATGTCTAATAAGTATGTATTTAAAAGTATATAAGTAGTTTATCAGTTATCTAGCACCCATAACACAAGCTTTGCTTACTTTAGGGCTAGATGGCGCTGTGTGAATTTGTCCACTATTGTTTATTTATTTAAGTTGAAAATAAAGTGTGAGAACAAATGTTACGTGATAATCATCGTCAATAACCAGTAGCAGTATAGGTACTGTTGGACTTGAGGATTAACATAATAAAAATTCTAGATGTTTTTACGACTAATTTTAATTACAACAGCAATTTCAAAGGCCCTAATAAAAGTATAATAATCAATTGTTGTTGCAGATACACCCAAAGGAACGACAAGTATTAAGAAGGACGCACCTGTTGAAGGTTAAAGATTAATTTTAATTTCCTTTATTATTATTTATTTAACAGTTTATTGTGCTCAGGAAATACATAGAGAAAATAGGCAAAGTAATAAATGACACAACAGGCGATACTTAATTCTAAAAGAAATCTCTGCCAGCAGGCCTTTGGAAGTGTGATGTGATCATGAGACGCCAATAGGACGTGCACAATATTACCTATCTAAAAAGCCATACATATAAGTATATTAATTCTACTTACACACGTAAGTATCTATTGAGCGTCGGTAGCCGGGCGGTTGAGTATCCAACTCGTAAGCTAGAGGTACCGGGTTCGAATCCCGCTGCGGCCATGTACCAATGACTCTTTTCTGAGTTATGTACATTAGTTGAATACTGACCGATGCTCTTACTGTGAGGGAAAACATCGTGATGAAACCTGCAAATTCAGGCAACTGAATTTGTAACCATGATTCAATCTCGTCAGGTTCCCCTGGTAGCAGAGTCACATAGGTCAAATGGTAGTCGCTCCATTTAATTAACAGATCGCCAAATCCTGGATCATGGTCACGCTACCCACGGGGCCATACCCGGGCCCTCGTTCCTGAAAGCACAACCGGGACATTAACGCCAAGATGATAATGATGACACACATAAGTGTCTATAAATGCATACATACATACACACATACATATCGATTTATAATATAATATATACTACATACAGACATTTTCTATAACTTAGGAGCACTCTGTGTAGATAAAACTCTCTTACACGCTTTTTGAAAATGGCAATAGACTTCGCGCGGAAGAGAATTCCAAATTCTTGCAGCATGAACAGTGAAGGAGTAGGAATAGTAAGCGGAATGTTGGTCCTTTAAGCGCTTTAGCAGTGATTGCTAATATCCATGAAGGTGAAATCTATCAAATTGATATAAATTACCTAACAGTCTAATAAACAAACCACTTTACCCCCGGACTCCACCAGAGCGGAGATGTGTTTTTAACATCCAAAAGGATTACATTACTTACACATTTTGTTTTCAATTAGGGTTTTTCGAGGGCCATGATGGCCATAGACGATAAATGGCGAATCTAAATAATTCTAACTTTTTCTAAGAGATGGTAGCACCGGAGATGCTAGTTCATCTGCCACTGTCCTAGTGGTGATACCTAATCGAAATTCAGGACAAATAAAAGTAGGAAAAGTGAGTTATTTGCTGTTTATTTTGTATAATATTTGTATATTTTGGTCCAATAATGCTAGTGGCCATATCTCCTATACATTTTAAAAATGATGGTCAATGTTTTTTTTTTAAGGTGATATGACCAATTTTTGTAATGTAGTTTTATTTTTATAATTAAGTATTTAGGTACCGATTTTTATTATTCCAGATGCATAACAATTACTTACGTTCGATTATCTAGCAATCACGGTGCACGGAATTAACACGATCTGTCACAAACAATTGAAGGTGTTAGTTCCAGAATTGTTTCAGTTAAGCAGGCTAGCTAGAGTAGGGCGTGTTGCGAAAAACCTTAGAGATCCTTCTTCCAATTTTGGGACAAACCATAAAAAGACTAATTTTCAGTGTGTCATTTATAAAAGGTCCACGACAGTAAATGTCATGCATGAGGCCAGAAGAAGAAAATATATGCAACATAAGGTAAAGGAAAGGGCAAAAAGATAATAAAAACGTCATAAATATTATGGCCATCTTACGTCAACTTTTATGGCCATCTTATTATCTATAGGAGAATTGGCCAAGATCCCATTTTGGAAAAAATATATAATGTGAGAGAATGATTAAAGACTGTTAGTTTATTTTATGTTCAGTTTGTAAATGAGTATGTTAACTATCAAATAAAAAATATTAACTGGTTTTATATAATAACCACTCCCAGACAAAGCCTTCTAAAAACTATGGCCATTAGTGGATACTGTTGAGCAGAGAGAGAGGACGAGCTGTGCCGTTTGGCCTCGCTGTCCATCATTGGCCTACACCGCTTGAACGGAGAGAAGAGAAGCTGGGCCTTTCTGGCCCTCGTTGGGCGTTAAAGCGTAACAGAGACAAAACCTAACAAATTCGCATGCTCAATTGACGACCTGAGTGGTTCAGTTGGTTAACATGCCGGTCGCCACGCAGAGGTCCCCCAAAGAGGCCGAGCAGAAATTGAAATGATGAATTTTACCTACACCCAGGTAAATTAACATTTATTGACACGAACAACACAACATTGAAAACTACACCCAGGTAGTATGTATAATAAGTATGTATTTAAAAAAGTAGTTTATCCGTTATCTAACACCCATTACACAAGCTTTGCTTACTTTCAAGCAAGATGGCGCAGTATGAATTTGTCCAAGCAAAATTTCATTAGAAGCTTCTGTAAAACTTCTCCTCTCCTCTCTCGCACATCCCGCTCTGGTAGAGATTAGTGTAATTTTTGCAGTTCGTGTTTGACAACGTTAATGGACTATATTAGTATATGTAATGGAGTATAATGTGATGTAGATTGAAGAAGGCATGCTTTGGTGGGTTTGACTACTCATATGAACGAATGAGTCAAACCCTAAAAGCAATTTACGTAGTGGAAATTGGTGTGACCAATATATACCATGCTTTTGACGTGACTATTTATTTTTGCAGGCGTCGTTTCAGCTTCCAGGAAGTCTGCTCTGCGATACGGTTTTCACAGAACCGAGCAATGCAAAGATTTTGATAAGGCTTTCCTGTGTATAAAAAAGTGTTTGATAAAAAAATTCGCAGTTGCTCATGCTGATAAAAACTGCGATTGTACTTGTTATGAGCACTATCCTAAAGGCAAATATACTAAAGGATTAAAGTTAATCGATCCATCTAAATTGAAAGTAACCGTTCCAACGACTACTAAACCTTACTGGGCAGTAGATTCAAACGAAAAGACCACTACTACTACTGATGAGCCGTTAGATTTTGGGCCACTAACCGACGATTCGCCTAATAATGAGACTGAAGACGAAAACAATAGCGATAATAATGACGACGCTAACGATAAAAATGACGAAAGCGAAGCCGAGAACGATGGCGATGCTGAGCCCGAGGACAATGATGAAGCCGAGCCAGAGGAACATGAAGCAGATGAAGAAGCCCCGGCAGACAACGGAGATGAAGGCGAATGATTTATTTCATAAACTATAAATTAACATATCAATTTACGTAAGTGCTTACACATAACATTAAGTTCTAGCAGGTGCCTCCAACTTCAGAAATGTTATTCAATATTACTAATTACAAATTTGATTATTATAATGTCATTATTAATGGCACTCTTAATATGAATGTCAATAGTTAAAAGTCAATGTCAATATGTTACAATATAGTATAAGACACATGTAAAAAATTATAATAACTACAGATTTATATTTATATAGATGTTATTTATAGATTTATATTTATAAATTATATATAGATGTTACATTTGTAATAATGTCAAAATGTAAAATTATTAATAGGCATTTAAATGTCATAATTGGAATCATGTCTAAATTATTATGTATGTCATAATTTGAATGTTGTAAAATATAATTCGAGCTACAACATTAATTATATGATACAAGATTATGAATTTTGGGTAAAGGATACCTTCACGACTTTGTGGAAGTCGTCGATACCACGATACACGACCACGTCAGACCTGCGTCCAGGACTAGACCCAGGTGCCTAACCGTATCGACTTGCTGAACCAGTGAGTTGTTTATGCAAACATTTAACTGCTCAGTGTCGGACTTTCGTAATTTAAAATGAATAATAAAAATCATCACAAGCCATCGAGATGTCAATAACCATTAACAAAAAACATGATATTTCCCCTGACGGTCCCCTGGGGCACAGCAGACGCACCTATGCACTCCAGGTCGGATTATGACCCGTTTAAATAGGTTGCCTTTACCCTTGTATTTTGGATGAATTTTATTTATTTTTAACGAAGTAGGGAAGTAGTAACATCCCAGCGTTGACACATTGATTAAATAACATTTGCAATAGTGAGATTACTCATCATCATCATCATCTTGGCGTTAATTTCTCGGTTGTACTCCCTCGCTCGCGAAGGCCCGGGGTCCGCCTTGACCATGATCCAGGATTTGGGAGATCAGGTTATTACAGTAGAGCGACAGCCATTTGACCTCCGTGACCCTGCTGCTAGGGGAGACTGACCGGATATTTAAAGTTTTGATAACCTCATCTAAGATGAATGGATGGAAATAAAAAAATGTGCGGTGCTGTAGAAAGAAAACTGCTCACATATACAGAAGTCTGGTTGAGGTTTGGCTTGGATGCGTCGTTGTTATTCGCCTGTATGTAGTAATGATTGAGCTTCGCGGTAGTCGCGCGTTCCTCATCGCAACCACCAGGCGCGCCGCGCACCAACACCTCCAGTGCTTTGCCTCCAGAAACGGTACCGCCGATCTCCAATCGCATGGTACCATCCCTCTGGAATGACGTCACAACATGTATTTCGGATATTGTGTGAGATCGGTGGTACCGCTGCGGTTCTATGCCTACACGTTTCCGCGGCAATTGCCCGCCAAATACTTTTCGATATATAATCTGTGCTTTTAAAAATTATATTGTTAATATATTCACTACGAGTAGTCCTTAATAGTATCAAGTACGACGCTTCAAGTTGGAGTAGCTCATACTTTAGATGGTGATCGCTGCAAACGGACGATATCGTTTAGTTTAGTTTTTATTAATTCTCAAAGATACAATTTTCACATAAAATTATTACATAATATATAAAAGTATGTATCGAGATAGTCATTATTATATAAATACCCTATTGGTATTCATTACTATCATTTAAGTAAATAAAATCATTTATATGTCATTAACAAAGCACAAACAATTATTTACATAATCAAAATTTTAAATAGGGTACCTATTTAAATTACAAATCTACTATATAAAAATAAGTCGGGTTTTCCTTCCTGACGCTATAACTTCAGAACGTACGAACCGATTTCCACGGTTTTGCATTCGTTGGAAAGGTCTCGGGCTCCGTGAGGTTTATAGCAAAGAAAATTCTGGAAAAATGGTGTAGGGTAGGTGTAGGGTAGGTGTAGGGTAGGTGTAGGGTAGGTGTAGGGTAGGTGTAAGGTAGGTGTAGGGTAGGTGTAGGGTTCGAACGCTACGCGAACGAAGTCGCGCCGGGTCCACTAGTATGAACATAAAAATGTTTTAATTTACACTTATAATTATATAAGTGTCAAAATAAATTTAAAATTTCGGCTTTTATTAATTATATAATGTCAATTTCGGTGCCAATGTCAATAAAAATATGTATTATAAAATAATGAATTCCATAAATACATTATTAATAATTCAGTATGTGCCTAGCTAAAACTTTTCATTAATATATTCATTCACTGAATTTTTGACACGTTTGACATTCGTTGACCCAAATATCGACACGATTATTGATTGTCAGCTTTTTCAGAGGTATACAACATTCAAAATATTGTTTATGAAGATAGGCGCCTCCGTTGTCTCGTCTTGGCGGGAGCACTACCGTGCCCCCAGATTCTAACCGTGGTAACAAACTCGATAATATGTGTGATGAAAGTTTACCATAATACTTAATCAAGTTAATGAGGTTTCATAATAAGACATTGATTACCTCTATATTTAATTAATTTCTTCGACATGATAGGTATTTTCCATAGATTGATTTTTTTTAGGATGGGGTACAATCATGGACCAAGTTATAATATCATAACTTAAAAACTCTTCAACATAAACATACCTTTGGTTTATACATTGAGACCCCCTGGGTAAAGTAGTATCTCAAATTTTATAAACATAATATGATATGGTTATATAGATATTACCCTCCAAAAATAATCAAAATTATAACTAACTAGCTGTGCCCGCGACTTCGTTCGAGTGGACTACAGGATATTTGGTCTAATATTAAGCAACACTGTGGTCTGGTTAAGCACTCTTATAAAAAATTGAGCTTTTCACTTTGGATTTGAAAACTCCCAGCTTGTATTTATCAAAAGACGTCAGGAAGTAAATCAGGTAAAGAGTTCCGTCGCGGCTCGCACAAAAAATATTCAAGCAAAGTGGTTTGTGCGAGTAGTCTTTGTAATTTCGACTAAAAACGGCGTTTGGTGGTGGAATGAACGTACGATCGAGCGATAAGTCAACTTGACTAACAGTGGTAGAAACGTATACCAAACTAGGTATTCGGGTAAAAATTATAAAGATAATCTGTCCTTGTCAGTCAAATATTTTTAATTAGTCTATGTTGTCAGTCCTTGTGCTCACAAAGGGATTATAGTACGAAAAACAAATTTTGTTACTTTACTTTTAAATTAGGTACTATTGAATTTTTTTAATGAAACATTAAAAGTAGTAGGTAGTAGGTAGGTAAGTACGTATTTTAGTAGTAGCAGGACTAACTACCTAACTAATGTCATTTTGGACAACATTGTTTCCCTATTTAAGTAGTGCTTGGTAAGTTTAGGAATCAATTACCACAAATCATTACATCAAAAGTCCACTGCTGACCGGAGTCTCTTCTAAATTAGTGGAAGATATCGCTATTATCTATACTCCCTACAGGCGACGCTATAAATTTTAGATATACCTAAGTAGGTACTCAATAGATTTTGAATAGGACGAACGATCGCATCTCATATGGAAAAGATTCGGTAAAACAGCCTTTACGAGTTTTACGAACTTGAATGTCGGTATCTCCCACCGGGGTGTGACGTAGACGTAGACATAGACGTAACTTTATTTGGTCCAATAACACATTCAAATACTTAAAACTAACATAATAAATACATATTAGGAAAGCAGGGCGATGCGTCCTCGGACCAAATTGGACCAGCCTCAGCTTAATGCTATGAATGGCAGCAGCCAAACACAGCGCTGGTTTTCAGACTGACCCATAATAGAGCTCGATGCGCGCACTACGCGAACGACGTGCTAACACAGAAATTATTAATTATTAATACCAATATATATAATACAAAATAAAGAAAAGAAATATATTTTTAGATGTACAACCTGTAATATTTATTTATATATAAATAAACTTGGGATAAATAATTACATATACCTTATTTATATGAAAACCCATAAATTAAGGTTATGTTACGTGACCTACAAAAAATGTCTGGTTTCACCATCACTCCATTCACATCACAAAATTTCCATTGTCCCCCATTCAGAGGAAAACATTTGGGGGACAACGGGAATGAACCGCCTCACATTATTTTAAGCGACGAATGTTCATGAAAATACTGTGTTAGGAGTGCCTTTAAAACTTTGGAGGTGATAGTGAAAACGGGCATTATAGATCTACTGAGCAGCAGAAGAGATTGCAGATTTTACGTTCCAAATATTGCCATAAACATAGCGAGAATATTAATCCCATCGTTTCATATAAATCACTAGGGTATGTTACGTGAACTGAATATTCACACGGGCCAACTAAAATAATTATCAATATATTTTGCTTAACGGCCACATTAGGGAGATAACTTGCTCCAACTCATGGAATATTAATTTAGAAGTGTACGTATCTACTG
This sequence comes from Blastobasis lacticolella, assembly GCA_905147135.1. NCBI lineage: Eukaryota > Metazoa > Arthropoda > Insecta > Lepidoptera > Blastobasidae > Blastobasis > Blastobasis lacticolella. The sequence goes on from LR990043.1 coordinate 13,394,362, forward strand.
GGTGCGTAAGTGTAATAAAAATTGGTCAGATTGTGTTGCGGCACGTTATTATTAACATTATCGCCGCTAGAATCGATTCCAAATAATATTAACCTTTCGGTGCGTTACGAATCTTAAATCTACCGATTTCTGTTGGTATATGGTTGGTATTTCTGTTGGTATGGGTTGGTATATGGTTCATATGACCAGTATTTTCCCGTACCAACTCTTTCCTTTTTGTTTCTGGAGATGAGGCATGAGGATACTTGAATTACTGCATTATTAATCAAATAAACAGAAGAATCCACCACCCATGGTAATGTATTCTAGTCAGACTGAAGCAACGGCAGAGCGCCAGGGACTTTTTTAACATGCATCACAAATTTTATTTTCAGTAAATTCTGTACTCACTTTCCTTTCTGAAGCACGGCCACGTGACATGAGATAGTAAATTAAAACTTTTTCATTCTTAAAAGGATTAGCAGCTAATTTCCAGTTCTTAAATCTGTGAAGGTCAGATAAAAAGTGTTCGTTAAAGCCGCGCGAATATGACGTTATCAAAGTAGTTTTAAGAGAGGTAGGGCATAGCGGGGTATCTCGTTCGAATTGGAGCCGCCCGACTGGGGAAGTACCTCCACCTTACAGAATATCGTAGCGAAATAATATTATTTTAAATAGTATTGTGTTTCTGCCGATGAGTAAGGTTTCCAGTGCTCCATGGAGTGGAGATTCGGCGAACCGTGGCTTTGGCAGTGGAGTGGCATTTGCCTTTTTGCTGCCAGAGCAGCGTGTTATAGTGGTGGGCAACGCATTAGCGATACTCTTGGTGTTGTTAATGTTTATAGGCACTGGTGACCACTTTCCATCAGGTGGCCCGCTTGTCTGTTTGCCTGCCGTATGACATAAAAAATAAAAATAAAAGTTTTCAGCCATCCGATCGACGTTGCGTTTCGAAGTCCAATAATGTCTGGTTCCGTAATATTTATATAATGTCGGAATTAGCTGTGCCCGTGACTTCGTTCGCGTGGACTACAGAATGTTTGGTATTTATTTTATTTTATTCGGATGTATCAGAGCTTACAACAATAAAATATGTACAATAGCATAACTTATATCAGCTATTTACCATGGTATGCAACACTGTGGTCTGGTGGCCTCTTTAAAAAAAGGAGCATTTTACTTTGGATTTGAAAACTCACAAACAGTAAGTTAGGTAGAAAGTTCCGTTGCGGTTCGCACAATAAATGTTGAAGTAAAGTGTTTTGTGCGAGTACTCTTTGTAATTTCTTTGGTGGTAGAACGAAGATGTATGTATATGTATGGTATTAGATTGGTCAGAAAATTTCATTGCAGTGTCAGAATTGTATCTAACCGGTATCAAAGAAATATACATACATACATACATACGGTCAAAAAACGTAACCCTCCTGTCGCAGACGGGTAAAAACAGATAGTTTAGACAAAGACAGACTGATTTCGGAGATGTTCCAGTATTATCTAAGCGTAAGTAAGCGTATTACTCCTCGCGCATCCCTACCTGTCTTCTCCACTCGTGTCCTGCGAGTAAGTTTTGAATAGAAGGAAAAGGGTTTCATTTAAATATATCATTTGGCAACAAGTGGTCTCGCTTTGACAATAGGCGCGTCAAACAGGATCGTCGGTGGCTGAGTGGTCAATGTATCCGACTCGTAAGCGAGAGGTACCGGGTTCGGATTACAATGACGTCATGTGTCTTTTCAACGTGAACCAATGAGTCTTTTCTGAGTTATGTACATTAGTTGAAAGCCAACTGATGCTCTTACGGCGAGGGAAAACATCGTGATGAAATTGCTAATTCAGGCGACTGAATGTGTAACCATGATCCAATCTGGTTGGGTTCCCCTGGTAACAGGGTTATGGAGGTGAGATTGCAGTCGCTCGACTTTAATTACCTGCCAAATCCCGGATCACGGCCAAGGCGGTCCCCAGGTCCTTATGCGCGAGAGCATAATCGGGGCATTACCGCCCCCGTATTTATTATAATAAAGTGCACACGCTAGCTTAAGATGAGCCGTACGTTCAAAGGTTCCTACATACATTTCAGATTTCAAGTTATTATTAATTATTTTAATTTATAATTATTTGTTATTTCTGTACCTGCTGACCTTGAAATATTTACGGGACAGCGGGATATCTTTAAAGTACCTCCTTTCTAACAAAAAATAAGAATGAAATCGGACTACGCGTTAATGAATCACAACTAAGTATAATTTTATCTTCCATCCCTTCTTCCAAGGGAACCGTTTTGAATTTCGGGATAAAAAGTGTCCAATGTTTTATTTACCTCTTAGTATGAACTCAAGTTATACCAAGCCAAGACAGACAGAAGAAACGTTACAAAAATACGGTTTTGGCTTCAGTATCTAATACTATAGTAGTTGTACTCTATAGTACAACTAACCTCCAAAATAAATTTCAGTAAATCTTCCATGTACAGAATTGGACCTATTACATATGTATAGATAGGTAGTACATATCTATCTTGGTTGGTAAATTATAATTGTTCTTTGTTTGACTGATAGAAAAAGCTATCTAGCTTTAAGACCGCCATTATACATTGTATTGTGCACGAAGTCAAGTAAGTAAAAACTCATTATTGCACACATTAAAAGTTATACGAGTAGAGGGAGGTACAAAAAAAAACAGAATTGTGGACAAAGGCGGTCTTATCGCTTTTAGCGATCTCTTTCTCTCGTAAATTTGAACAATTTTTTTTCTAATAAAATATGAAAAATGTATTTTAACGTTATTGGAAATTTGTCCTCTGGGGTGTAACAGGGGGCGGAAGTTTAGAATTCTGACTGTTCCTACAGTCTGCTAAATGACAACGCAGAGCAAACCACTAGGTCTAGAAGGTTGAAATTTTGCCGAAATGTTGACGATTTACTGCACGACGTAGGTGCGTTTCTTCAAGAAGGGGTACAATGGTTTTTACGGGGTCGGCAACGCGTGGTTGATGCCCCTGGTATAGCAAACGTCCATAGACTGCGGTGACTGCTTAACATCAGGCAGGCCGTAAGCTTGTTTTCCACTTTAGTGGTATAAAAAAGAAAAATAAAGAGCGCACTAAGAAGGAATTTTTGGAAATTCATTCCCTAAGGGTGTAAAATAGGGGATGAAACTTTGCATTACTGACAAGTGCTTGCTGACTGACAGCATACAGCCGAAACCGCTAGATTAAGAATTAAGATTAGATTAAGAATAAGATTTTAATGGAGGTTTGCAATATAATGTACCTGAACACTAAAAAGGTACCTTTGGAAATTTATTCCCTAAGGGTGTTAAATAATTGGGTGTAAAATATATTTTTAATACTGAGATATCAAACCCCCTGAGAAGCTTAGAAATAAGAGCAAAGCCCGCCACTAAATCGGAAGAGATTCATGTCTTGTAGGGAACTGTTATGGGCTGTGGTGGTTACGCGAAACAGGGTGCCAATAACAAGTAATAAGCGCGTTCCATCGATGCTTCGATAAGAAATTTATTAAAGATTTTTTAAGTGCGTTGATACGAAATTCACGTAATGTACAGCTTGAGATGAATAAAAAGCGTAAACGGAATCCGTGTGGCCGCAAGAGCCGGGCGCGGTCCCCCGGGCGCTACCGCGAGTGTATGGTAGGAGCTGTCAATATTCATATTATTTGTTTGACATGAAGTGATCGAACACTTGGTGAGCCTACACATTTGCGGTCCTGGGGTTGAAGAAATAATTTTTGATTCTCTTTATTTCTAATATGTTTAATTAACGATGCTCTTTGTTTTGTTTTCTTTTATTTTTGTCTGCATTAAAATAAGTATGTGAATGTACTTGTAATAATATCGATATGTATTTTTAGGGAAAGTTACTAGGTATTGTAAGGAGCAATTAGTCGTGTGATGTCCGGTAGAGTACAATTTAGCACCAACCCCACGTCGCCGTCGTACTACTAATGACTTACCCAAAGGCAGACCAGCTCAGACCTCCGTAAACCAAAAAATGGGTAGATGCATTTTCTGTTGTGTGTTTTCAACTCGCCTGCCAAGGCTGGAGATAATGGCAAAGGCACTAGGCACGCTTAGCAAACAATTGTCAAAAAACACTAACTTAAACATCAATCAATGCTTTTTTGCACAATCTACATTTAGGGCAGCTTGCGTCAAATTATTAAACGCATGAAAGTTAATAATTGAACAAAAAATCTCTTACAAAAAACGTTAAACGTTAATAAAAGTGTTAAGGATTTGGTCCAAGCCGGGATTAGTGAGCAAACCTCTATACATTTTTTGGTGAGAATTTGTATTTTTTTGGGCATCCAAGTTTAGGGATAGTGGCACCATACCATACTTACGTAATTAGGGTCACCATACTTACAATTAAGAAAAATATTAAGAAATAAAGTAATGTCGTTTAACAAATAATTTGCCATAGCATCCAGACATGCGCCACCCAGCCTGTAAGAGCATATAAACTTTTTAAGTCTCCCGCGAGGCCGTCACTCTGACGGCTATGACGTATTACTAACATTTTTATCAATTTATGTAGAAAGAACATTATTTTGCTTTTATGTCAATACATCAATAAAATTTCTTTTCTTCTATTTGACAGTTTTTCAACAATAACGTGTATTAACAAGAGTTTGGTGAAGTTTACTTCCAGATACTTAGTTGAAAATGGTGTGAGATGATGTAACAGGTATTTGCAGTTTTCCCTAGGATTTGGGTCCTGTGACGTTTCGTGTCTTGAGGTCCCGGTATTACTCCCTGAGACTTTGAACGTGGGTTCCCTCGTGTCCCGAGACTTTGACTCGACTCACGCGTGACCGATTTTTAGGATGTGTTGCTAAACATTTCATACAAAGTTTTATGTTATTAAAACCCTTTTTATTATTTCTCTATCATAATTAAAATAAACCTTAATTTGTTGTTGTAGTGGTAATAGAAAGAAATCCATACTTCATACAGACAGAGGAGGCTTTAGGGATCCTATTTACCCTTCGGGTACGGACCCAATGGAACCATTCTTTTAAACAAACAGGCAGGGTCACCTGATGGAAAGTGGTCACCTCATCGCCGCCTATGGACATCAGCTACACCAGATGCGCTACTAATGCGCCAACATAATAATAATAATGTGATACTTCGACAACGAAAGCATACGAAAGTTTGTCAATAATACTGCCTTTCTATTCCACACAGCATCGCTTGTTATCTCTAGCTCGCCGTCAAATAGCATTTTACCGGGCGTGGGTGTTATCTGCAATATATTGCAAATACGTATCATAGGAGCGGAGCCGTCGTGGCCACACTGTCCGGCTGTTCGTCACCGGGGGTGGAACTTATAAATCTTGCGATGACCCTCCTTTATGGCAGCCGAGATATACGTACCGATACTGGGTCAGGGGATGGACACAATAAAATTTCGATCGCCGATATTTATTGAACTTTGACCCCTCAAATGGCAAATATTAGTCGCAGGGGTTTTCAATGTCAGATATTGCATCGTGGAGACATTCTCGTTCTGGATTGGACTACAGTCACTTGTTAAACGTACGCCACGCATTTCATGTGTAAACTAGGCTAGAAAATAAGTATCTTACTGTAGGTTAGCTTACTGTTGCGAAACCTATTTCTGAGTGGGAGCTGCTCTAAATCGATCAAACAAAACGAATAAAATAATCTCACAAAATTCTGATTTCAGAAAAACAATGTCTTACGGACAATAATAGGCAGGGAGGAAAACGGAAGTTGGCTAATCCAGAAAAGCATACATTGATTAAAGATTGATTCATTTCTAATAAAACGCTTCCGAGCTCTCTTTTATCTGTCTGCACACAATTATCGGGGGTGGAACAAAAGAGGAAGGCAAACAATAAATCCTCCTACATAAAAATTGCAACAACTTTGTTCATAATGCCGATGGAGGCATCATCAAAAGTTGGTTCGGTTCGCACCCTCGCGCCCATTCGTGCAGAGATTACCAATAAATCCAATACGGGATAATTGGCCGGCTTAATTCTGTTCTATCTTTCTACTTAGTTCAGTCGTCAGAATGTGCCAGCTCTGGCCCCCTGGGAGAGTCCAGCGAGACTACAAATACCGGTACCTTGCCAAACAAAAATAGCACCTTGACTGCAATCCTACGACCGTTTTTCTTTTGTTCAATGTTAAACAAAGCACAATCAGCGCCAAATGAACAAAGTACGCTGTTAATGAGGTATATTTTAGTATTCGAGCTCGGCTGGGGCGGTAAATATTGGAGCTACTTATATTTATATGTTTTGGCAGTGTATGAGTGACGTGGCAGGGGCTAGGTGTCGGTTTCCCGTGTCGAATAATGTATGAGAATTATGGAGTCAAGGGGTGGCGACGATTTGATATTCGCATCAGTCGGCGGCGGCCCCGGGGACCGCTGTGACGTGATTCAGTAGCCGGGCGCTATTGACGGCTCTATAAACACTGATCTGGTGCAAAATAAAATCAATTTACTCCCTTAGAAACTTATATATTCATCGAGTCGATACTATAGACGAACATTCCCGAATGTTCTGCGGTATTTATCTACTATCTAAAGTACCTGCTTAGCACAAGTCTAGCTACTAATTATGATCAAATGAGTTCAGAATATCTACGTACATCACTCGATATTCACATTATCTTTCGCTTTTCCAACTCTATAAGGATTTTCTGACATTTCCTCTCACTTTCTACTTCACAATAAACCCGACCCCAATGACGGCGTAGAATTAAAACGTCAGTCAAAGCAGAAAATCCCGTTCCGAAAAATTAGCCAACAAAATTCCAGCAAATAATTAATCGGGAATAATCATACAAAACGATGCGAGCGGGATGCTCGGGCATTATTACCATTCATTTCAAATCAGCCGTGCGGAGGGTCGGGGAGGGAGGGGCACACCGACCTGAATAAGCATACATTTTCCAATCAGGGCACGTATCATTTAACTCGCTATTAAATTCGACTTCTTCCCTCCGAATTATTAACATGTCAAATGGCAGGATCCACTGTGTATAAATAGAAAATTGCCTGTTTGCGAGCGACTTCCTTTTACTAGTGGTTACCTCATCATCATCATCTCGGCCGCATGACCTTTACGGCTCCTCTCACGGTGTCTATATCGATCTGCATTAACACAATGTCTTTTTGGGTCGCCACAGATGACACTTACATAATTGTACACATTGTGAGCACAATTTAAAACCCAATTATCGGTAACCTACCAAATTCAGCCTTGAACGAAGTCGCACATAGAAATGTTCGGTGTAGCTCAGGCGCGCCCATACCTCTGCGGTATTCCAGTGTTCGCGCGACACGGCGGCACTGTGGAAAATATTAATTATACAGTTCATAAAACACGCGTTAAACGCTTAGGTAATGTGTTAAAGAGGAGCCCGTCGCCCCTCCAATTAGACGGGTAATGACGGCGTTTCGGAGTTATTAATTTAATAAGTAGGGGAGGCCGTGTCGGGTGTCGAAGCGTGGCCTGGCGAGCCATCCGCTGCTTGTTCCAGGTGTCGACTGATAGTTAATGATGATCGGTTATAAACAGATAATCCTCGCATTGATCAGTGTTAAATGATGCAATCTGAATTATGGCACATAGTGGCGGTAAAATGAATTTTTAGTACAAATGTGCTTACATTTTAAGGATTAAATGCGGAAGAAAAGTATTCAATGTGTGCGAAACGTTAAATCAAGAATAAAAGCGCGTTTTGAAAGCCATACAAACATCTACGGCTACAAGAAAAAGTGTAAGACTTCTTTCATAAAATTTTAATTCTCTAATTCGCCCGCCCTCGCGGCGCATGTAATTACAGTGAAAGGTCTTGAGCATGAATGTTATGACGGTGTTTATGAACGGCATTCGGCCGAACAGAACCTTCCCTGTCTGCCTTTTTGAACATTTCAATGGTTACCACACAACACAATAATTTTGGAAGAAGAAAACAGCTTTTACGATGTACAAAATTTGTTATTTATTTAAGATAAGTAATGTTGAAATATTTTACTAATTAACTCTGTCTACGAGTAGAGCGGATTATTGGTAGTAATAAAAATGGTTCTATTTTTGTTATTTGAAATTGCATAATGATTCAAATCAAAATGAAGACATCTCGCAATGGACTTATTAAAGATTGGCTACATTGTCAACAACCAATATAAAATACGAATTTATGTAGAATTCGATAAAAGAAAACTTTTGGTGTATTTACAAGCTTTTAGTTTTTTCCGCTATATACCAAATTTAAAGGAGGAAGGAAGGCACGTCAGATGTAAAAAATGATTTAGGGTCAACATCCGGTCAGTCACAGATTTTGCATGTAAAGCGGAGATAGGCACTGCGGTGGCTCTCGAACGAAAGGCTGTACAAGTAAATTGGTGCTAATCAACCGATCAAGCCTTTATCACAACCACTGGCAGATTGTTATCAAAAAGTATAATTTACGTCTAACGGTAAAATTTCGCTCTGTTTACAAACATATCATTTTGCTGCCCCGCCGGCGCTCGGGGCCTAATTTTACTTAGAAATTTAAGAGATATAATTAAGATTTTGCAACGCGCAATAATTTAGGGTTGTTTTAATGAATGATATCAAGTTCCAAGTAATTAGCGCCGAGGGCAAGATGTTGTTATCAATTATAAAATGTTTACTAACTTCCAATGCTGTGTTGGGAATCCAGTAGGTGGCAGGCCTACGAGCTGGTTTGGGTTACTCCGGCAATCATGGCGTTGCTTGGAATGCGTTGCTATATTTCCTGATATGGTTGTCCACGAGAACAGCATCATATACTGAACTACTGTGTATATCATCATTTCGAAGGCATGTCTACAACCTCAAAGGCCGGCACCACATCAGCTCCCTTTAGGTTGTAGATGTCCAGATCGACGGTGGCCACTTTCCATCGGGTCTGACCATGTGCCTCTTTACGCAATATGAAAAAAAGTTATTGATACACGTGACAAAGATTATGATAATCATTCTGTATCATAAACAGCGTTGATCCACGTTTATGAGTCAAATAGAATAGCACAGAAAACGTAATGGTTCCGTCTTCTCATGTATCTTGCATACTTGCTACTAATACTCGGTATTCGATTACCAACTATTTCCGTGCACACACAATTTTCCTAACTCCATAAAGCGGCAGAGTGTAGGCAGTTACAGGCGAGTAGTTGTAGAGGCCCTACAATAGCGAGCGTGATACAAATATACACATAATTTTAATGCCGGGGGTGAAGCATTAAAAGTCAGGGATCAAATGCCTATAATACTGTGCACGGAATCCGTGGAGGCGTCCCTTGCTTTATAAAAGTGTTATAAATATTCTACTTATAGCTTTAGGTCCATATGCAAGCGATAAGATACACAAGAATTACAGGCGGTCAGCGGCCACACAGACCTATGTGCCTTCATAATGTACTAGGTACTTTGATGACTATACGACTACGGGTATAAATTAGATATAAGATTAGCACAATGACCTTTAGTAATAGTAATTTGTAATAAAATAATACTTATTGTTACAAAGTTAACACAAAAAAAAATGTATTCTTAGCATCATCATCATCACAGCCCATAACAGTCCACTGCAGGACCCAGGGCCTCTCCCACAAAAAGGGAGGTTATTGCCATAATCTCCACGCTTGGCAGGCGGGTTGGAGATCGCAGTGTTATAATATAACAATGGAAAATGCTGCTGCCCATTTTCCAGTCTACGGAGGCGCTTAGATCTTTTGCCTCGAAAACATTAGTCGCCTTGTACGACACCCACGAGTGTAAGAGGTTGGTGCTATTCTACTCTGCCGGACACCACACGGCACGGCCTTAGCATAATCAACAGCTTTTATAACATGGATTAGAAGTAAACTTAAGTTTCAGAAACCCAATTACAGTTTCTCACACATATGTATTATTTAAATTACGAAGCCTCAATAAATCCAGTGATAGCAGCCTATAGCAACCGGCGTCTCCACGGAGGCGCTGTCCCGGCGCGCGAGTGGGGGCGCACGCGACGCCGCCTCGGCTTACTATGTTACTTACAGACTTACTTTAATCTCCGCTCATATTTACTAATTATACTCACCTACCCCTGTTTGATGGCCCACACATAGAATTTATATTTCAGGATTAAAAAGGATTGTTTTCATACGTTTTTAGAGTATGAATTGTATTTTATGTTATACGGCAGACATTCAGGCAAGCGGCCACCTGATGAAAAGTGGTCACCGCCGCCTATGGACATCGGCAACACCAGGGGAGTTACCAATGCGTTGCCCGCCTCTGAAGAGACTTCTAATATACCTCTTGAACGATCCCATGTCGTAGTCCAAAGGAAACACTGTGGCTGATTCCACATTCGAATCGTACGAACGAGAAACGTTTTTTCAAACCTTCGCATGGTGACCAGCAGGTATTGATTTTATTTATTTTATACAACTCAGTAATAAACAAGAGACATCCTACCCAATAGAACGTGATGACTGTCTCTCGTAACACCTACGTTTAATGTATAGGTTTCATATAACAAAAATGCAGAACCGCAGGTGCATTAGGTATGATTGTGAAGACCAAGCTGGCCTCATGCCTGTGATTACTCTGGCTGCTACGTTATCCTTCAAACCGGAACGTTTACACCTGGCGGTATACTTGACGGAGTCACTACCACTACCACTACGGTACCATTATTATACACCTTCGTGTGCCTCCCTAAGCAATAAATTAAAAAAATAACTAACCAAGAGTGGATATACATTTTATATTGGTTTGTCCATTTTTCACGAAGCTATGGAATAAGTGTCGAATTTTTGCCTAAGTATCTATGGTTGAGGGTTAACTTAGTAGCGAAGTTGTGTGTCCAAAGTCCGGACAAAAGCCAGTAATATACCTAGTGTAATATTCAATACCCAACAGGGAAACGCTGGGTCTAGCAATCTCCGAAATAGCCGAATAGCTACATGTTTAATTTGAGTGGATGAAGCAACGCATAGGTAGAGAATGCTCAATTATCTATCATCAAATATTCAGCGCAAATCCGCTCACACATTGCGCATTCGTCAATAGGGTTTGATCCGTCACCCTTTTAATTTAGACTTGGCCGAGGGGTCATTAAACAATAAAGTGTTGATTAAAAGCCCCCATGCGCGGGCGACGGCGGGCGGCGGAGGGGTCGCGGGGGCGGTGCGAATAACTGCGCTTCCTGCAGTCGCCCATTATTTTATCACCGATGATTGGCACCGCGACGTCAAGTGCCGCTCTCGACGCGCTGCGCCCGCGCCGCGCCCGCACCGTGCCCGCGCTCCGCCGGTGGCCCTGCCCCGCTGAGATTCGAAACCAAATCGCAGTGTCCAGTAATATCGGATTCTACTACACCAAAGATGGATATTTTTTCCTTTTGGCAAGGCAGGTAATTTTCTTGAAAATTTAGAAGAACGTCATGTTCACTCCAAGTCATTTTCTGGGTTAGTCATCTTCTCAGTAGGTCAATTTCGAGGGACATCATTTTTTATGCTATGCAGTGACAATCGAGCAGACAGCCCACTTGATAGTAAGCGGTAACTGTCGACCATAACATGTACGATTCATTAATTTAGGTTGCAGGCAACAAAAATGCAGAATCGCAGATGCGATGTCTCAACAAAAGTATAAGTTAAGTAGTTCAATATTACATCTTCCATATACGAGTACTATCAGCCACTAGCACTGTAGTTTAGTTTTGAAACGCTAAGGAACGCCAGTGAGTTAGATAAATATCCCAACATGCATAATTGTGAGCGTATCGAGCGTTAATCGATATCTTGATGAACAACAGCCGTGTCGTGCAGAGTCGTACAAACGAGAATAGGAGATAATTACTCCAGATACAGATAATATGGGGAGCAATGAACAGGGACCTCATTACGGCGGGGATTTCACTCCCATTCCGACTTCTTTTATCCCTCGCATCATTGTTTGCGGACTGACTGGTCAGCTTTATACTTACCATTATGTTTTCATGACGTGTTACACTATACCCTACAGCGCGGATTGCACAGCAATAACCTGGAAAAACCTTTTAAGGAAATTGTATACTTGCGTGTCGTTAAAAAGAGAAGCGTCCTGTTAACAGATTTTAAATCATTGCCGTCACCAGTCGCCATTGTAACGTCAGGTTGGTTCAAAAGCGGTCGTGCCAGTCGAACAAAATGATCTCCGGCGGATCGGAACGCGGGTTCCACACCTAGCGAATCAATAGATCTCATTCAAATAATAATAAGGAGTTATAGATCAGCAGCTGCCGGAGAGGCTCCGAGTGACGCGCGCCCGCCGCCCGCCGCTCCGCTATGGAAATTGATATTTATTGGAGTCCCGCCGGCGGCCGCACCGTCCGAGGTGATCGCCGAAGATGATAACACCTAAATTTATATATTTCGCTCGATGATCGGTAGCCGCTACTCCGTTCGCCATACAAATGCCAGCAGCCGACGTGGCCGGCTTATACAGGGCGATACGGGAAGAATTGTCCATTAACACCACCCAGATAGACTCAGAAACTACGTGGCGAGAGAGGTACAGATCTCTAAGATAAAACAAATAATTGTTGGGCTGATTTTCAGCGTATAAGTTGATTCAGTACCTTGCCTTGGGACTTCTTTGCTCTGCTCTCTGGGATATTAGGTAATGATGGAAAGTGGTCACCACTGCCTATAAACATTAACAACACCAAGAGTATCGCTAATGTGTTGCCCACCTCTATAACACATTGCTCTGGCAGCAAAAAGGCAAATGCCACTCCACTGCCAAAGCCACGGTTCGCCAAATCCCCACCCCATGGAGCACTGGAAACCTTACTCACCGGCAAAAACACAGTACAATAATAAGAGTTCCGCTAATAATTATAATAATCAGTTAAGTAGAAAATTTTAAGAAAATGAGAGAAACATAAGAGAGCCCATCCTGAACAGTATTTAACCTATTTTATTAGTATTTTTCGGAACAGTACAAATTTCGTAACAACCTGTTGGTAAAAAGAGGCTGATGTTGTATGCAAATCTTTGGGCTGACCGTAACTCATGGGTGATTCGTCGGTTATGGCTGAAAGATAGTCGACATGAAAGCGGACAGGGTATAGCTGCTTTATGCACTCTGATTGTAATATAGTGATTAGCATTTATGTGTTTGCCTAAATTATCTACTAAACCTCATAGGTAGCTATACCTATACATAGTAACTAGCTTTTGACCGCGACTTCGTCCGCGATAAATTCGTTATAACGTTCCAGACCCGTTCCCGCGGCAACCACATTGAATTTTGAAATAAATTATAGCTTATGTGCTATTCTATGCCATAAGCCTTCTTACAAACTGTCGCATTTATAATATTAGTAGGATAAATTCTACAAACATAATTCTCAGTTTCGAAAATATCACACGATTACTTGATTTTTTTAAAAGGTAGCGATCAAAATTGTAATTATCTATAGCCAATAAAAGTTCACTTGTAGATGTTTAATTTTGCTTTTATTACGTAAATCAAAATTAAACGTATCATATCCATCATAATTGCAAGTAATTATAGAAGCATTGTATTACTTCCCTGATTATATGACAATCACAAAGTAGGTACCTAGAATGGTGACGATACTTCTTTACACGTACCCACTTAACTTTTAAGTACGTATATCTATTTTAAATATTCCATCTGTTTCAATTCTCGTTATATCGAAGTGGTGCTTTTATTTGTCCTTATAAATGGTGGCTGGAGCAAAGATTTTAAAATTTATAACGTGGCTTTGTCACGTCCCGGGTTAATTAGGTGCGCGGGAGTGCGCCGCCAGGTATGCGATCGAGCTATTTTTGTATTCTGCACTATTCACCATAAAGCCAAATAAATAGTATTGCAATGAGATTAAACTATAGGACGGTATATTTATTGTCAGTGACTATTATTGAAGTACCAAGTTACCTACCTGGTTTATAAAAAATGACGTGGTATAAAGATAGGACTACACTAGCTATTTTCATTGCATGGTCTGGTTTAACAATTTTTTTCTGAAATTGTTATAAATAGATTCAGTAATCCATATGGATCACTAACTACACTTTCATTAATATAGCTGAACACATCATAGTGCGTTATATTTTATAGGCATAATTGCATAGGTGCCTGCATGAACCAATATTGACAATATTAAAGTCTTTTCAAGCGGTATTGTGTTTATTGTCAATATTATTACCCGGTGTGCGGGCATCATACCTACGTTAGTAATTACGAACAAAACTAATGCCAGTTTTTTTATATTACTGGATGCGTAATTTAAAAAATAAATTATATAAATTATTTAATATAATTATAAAATCCTTAGCGTGTGGAAAAAATACTACCCTCATAAAACCGTCGCAACCACAGCGGGCTCAGCGGCTGATTCATTAGTCCCGATATGGGATGCGCCGTACATTATGAGAAGTTATAAAAACCAAAAGACAGGAACACTTTAAGGAATATTATAGGACTTGCCGATTAAGAGGTATACGAAATGATTACAATGTATAGGTAGTTTATTTAGTTTCTTTCGTTATTTCTGTTGCCTAATATTTTGAAATATTTGCACTTGAATTTTATAGAGCAAACAAGACCACCATTCTTTTATTCTTTACGTAGGTTAGGTTTATTCTTCCAAAAGTGTCTTCTTTTATTTTTTAAATACATTGCGACTTTTTGCGACGGTTTCGTACACATATTCTTCAAACAATTTATAATTTAAAAACTGTAGGTACACTGAAAACTGAAGGCGAGTACGCCTTTTTCTATAGCAATGATCTATACTACGTTTTTACTGGTACAATACTTACACGACTTCCATTACTTCCATTAAACTGATATGATAACTAAATCTGAACATGATCATGATTATGTAAATTGAATTCAGTTTAGTTCATCACATCAATAAGCTAGACGCTAAAAATTATAAAATTTTATTAGACCCCTCTACATAAAGTAGAGTTAATAATACTCAACTGAAATCTCAACACCCACAGACCTCTAAAACTGAGTGGCACCAGCGCATAACTCTACCAGTAATTGGAATATGGCGATAACTCTATATGAAACCGCTCTACATCATTAAGATAATATGCTAATACTCTGTGGCAGAGCTCCAATAAATTCCCATCGAGCCTGTGCTGATCACGATTGATTGATTCAGGCCCGATAACGCCGGAAAGTGAACAAATGTAGACTCTTTAGCCCACAGCACGGCCGTTATCTTTGTTATTAGTTACAGTATTTATGTTATAGCCTCTTTATAGAACACTAGCTTCCGTCCAGGGCTTCGATTGCGGAGAATTCGGGAACATAGTCCTATAAGAACTATAGCGATCCGATACTATACACGGAATTTCAGATAAATTTTAGTCTGAGTTATTCTGATGTTTAAGTAATACATTGGCAAATAAGTATTATTTGCCAGTATACTATGGCTTAAGACAATGGTATTTGCAATCATACCCGTTCCCCTTTCCCACAATGTCAGAGGTCGAGCCAGCTTTGATGCCCACCTCCGGTACGAGATGGAATTAGCCACAAACTTATCTTACAGTGACAGCGTCGCTGTGGTTCACGACAAAGTGGCATTTCAAAATGGCGTCACTTAGTTCCACTTTCGTCCATCGGGTCCAGTAAGTTTGTGGCACATGTGGCTGGTTTTTATCGCCGTAATAAAGAGGTGACGTTTAAAATTTCCCGGGTAGTTGAAAGCGCGCGCGCCACGCGGCCGGCGCAATGCGGCAGCGAGTCGCGACCCCTGCGCCGGCGCAGGCTATTTACATCTCACTCGCTAACTAGCGCCTCCGCCAATCTATTGTACGGAAATGTCGGCCGATGCGTATTTTCCTAGTACTACCACATGACGTTGGTAAGATAATCATTTTAATGTTAATTGATAAGATTTCGAAGATTTCCATAGATGGCAAATTAACTACAGTCAAACCGTTATCAAAACCGCCGCGATGTGGGCGATCGTTTCATACTTATGTCGTGGATCTTCTAGCTATCCGCACGAGCTGCTTTGGCTCGACCTTTATGATGCGTACGTAAAATAGGATCTATTAAATATTTTACTCACGCAGTGCGAACGAGAACACTAGTTGTAAAAATTGGTGGTATTGGGAATAGGCCGCGGCGGCGCGGCGTGGCCGAGCGCGAAACAATCCTATTTACCGTAATATCTGCATACAAATGTTTGGGAACCCCGTTTTGGTATGTGACCGCGTACATATTTTGCTTTATTCGCCAACACTCGCACGCTATCCCAATAAGTTATGTGCTCTAATGCTAACGCTATACATTGGGTGGTATTCTAATACATTAAGCAGGTGTAAGTGGGTATAGTCCTACATTAATTTCTCACCAGAGTTATAGACAACATGTAGGTAGTATTTATTTCACGTATTTTGTCTGATTCTCAATTCTCTTCTATCAAGTGGCTGTGCTGTCAGGTCGACAAACATTATCTACATAATAAAATTCACATCTGCATAGTCCATCCATATTAAAAATTACATACATATTTATACTTCATATATAACACAGGCGGACCCCGGGCCCGTATAGCGCGTGAGCGCAACCGGGATTTAACGCCAAGATGATGATAACTCATATAACTCATTGCAGAGGAGAACACTAGGGAGGGAGTTCCAGCTGTATCAAACGTACACTCCGATCTCCAATGTTTCGCTTTTCCGAACCACACCTGTGTTAAGACACCGATATTAATGGAGCTCAATACAATGATACTCTCAATTTAATAGCACGCACATTTTAATTATCTGCGTCGTAAATTACAAAATAAAATAACTAGGTAGGTATCTAAAGGGCAATTTTGCTCGCAATTCAATAAGCGAGCAAAAAGGGCGCCTCGAAATTGCACATGTTAAGTCAACGTCGTCCTCCTGACAAAAACAGACAGACGGCAAAATTTGTCATTGGAAAGCACGTAATGTAAATTCTATTATTACGGCCTTTTATTTTTCAATTACGACCCCCGGCCCGCCGGTGCCTCGGGGTTAACTTCCCAATCCCTAACAAAATATTCAGCTTTTTTATTCTATTTGTTATATGTAGGCAGGCTTGCAAAAATTATACGGATGTGTTAACGTTTGAATGATAAATGAAAATGAATGAGAACTTGATAATGAATTACTTGATTTAGTTCATTTGATAGTTATTGCTTTTTTAGAAGTAGTTTGTAAACATATGAGTATCGCGGCTGCGTCTTACAAATACAACCAAAATCTGAAAGATCTGTCATTTGATGTTTTAACAACTGTCTGTACGGGGTATAGGTTAAGACGCATTTTTCATAATACAAACCCCGTAGACGCACTTGTCTAAATCGACCTTATGTCATTTGTGTCCGAGGGTGCAAAGCAGTAGAGTTCTATTTTATAACCTATTTATGTCACACATAATTATGTCAAATGTTCATGTTGTGCCTACTCCTGTGATAGTTGGAGGCGCTCCACTTGAAGTTGTTGACAACTATATATACCTAGGACAAATTGTCCAACTATGTAAGTCCAATTTTAAGAAAGAGGTCATTCGACCAGAAGGCTCACCCAAAGGGCAATGGAAATGGCTAGGCTCGGAGTCTCGTTGCGCAATATAATCAGAAATGAGATCCGCAAGCAAACCAAAGTCACCGACATAGCCCGAAGGATTGCCAGGCTAAAGTGGCAGTGGGCAGGGCACATAGCTCGAAGAACAGATGGCCGACGGAGCAGTAAAATTCTCGAGTGGCGAGTGGTGGGTAGGCCACCCAGTAGGTGGACCGACAATTTGGTAAAGATCGCAGGTACCAGCTGGATGCGTAAGGCACAAGAGCGGCCTTTGTGGAGATCTCTGAGGGAGAGGCCTATGCCCAGCAGTCTTCCGGCTGATATGATGATGATGATGATGATGATTTACCTACAAGTATACGTTTTAGTAACTTTTTCTATGCTCATTCAGCATCGAAAGACTTGTAGGGATATGTTGACTAGGTTTCGCTCATGTGGAAAGTGAATTCGATATGTCGACTAAATGGTGTCGCCTATACGAGCATATGCTCAAGCAGCGGTACAGCGGATTCGGCTAAACTATAACCGGCTACCACAATAAAGTACCTACATTTATTTATTTTAATAACATGAACAAGCAAAGATACCATTTAATGGTAAATTATTTAGTAACTTTTAGGTACATTCAATTTTAATTTACCGTGAGCGGCGCAAAACGTGTCTTCTAATAAATATTATTCATACGTTGATCATGCGTTGAACGTTTGTTTAATGAGTGTATAGTGTAGCAGATAGTTTGTAGAGTTGTACAGCACTTCTGTCAAGTTAAACACCACAACAAACATATTTGACTAGGTGACCAAAACTGGAACTAAGTGTCGCCAATTGAAATATCATTTGGCGGCAATTACTTAGTCCAACAACAACGACGCCGTCATTGGTACAGATGAGTTGGGTTGAAGGTGTCCAACCTATACTTCGTAACCATGACGCTGCTGGTTCAAATAATACGTCACTTGTCATACAAATGTGCGAAAGACATCCATTTTTCTCGAAACTGCCGGGACTGATTTTGATGTCGTGCGGCATAAGAACATAGTTGAAGGTGCTCAACCTATACTTCGTAACCATGTCGCTGCTGGTTCAAAGATTACGGCATTTGTCATACAAATGTGACAAATAAATGCTTTTTTCTCGACTCTGCCGGGATCGATTTTGATGCCATCTTGTACAAATATGCAGCTGAGGCACCCTAACCCATAGGTCATCACCGTAAAGCTGCTGGTTCATAGACCACTTTTGCCCAGTGTCCTTTATCCGCAGTCAGTTCCTATAGGGACCAAAGTCAGACCAAGCCCAGAACAGCACGTCTTTTCAGTCGACGAGCACGATTTCCTTGCAGGAGTTGTTGGGCCAATGCGTTAGGGTGGTTTTGCAGGCATCGTCTGTAGGAACTGCTGCAGGTTTCCACAGGTTAATGTATTTAAGAGCCCATGAATTTCAGCGTTTGTGATAAACGTAGGGGCGAAATGAGGACGTCATCCAGATGATTTACATTGTAACTGGGCAATAAGCCTTATCGAGATTACTCCTATACATTTGTAAAAGTGGCAACTCGCCACAGTGCGATATTTTACCCTGACGAGATGTATCTCATTTGGTCTCTGCTATATCTAGTCAATTAAAGTATAAAAAACGTATTACCATATTAGGTAATTTAGGCCTTGATTAGTTTTTGACACTGCGTCATCTCATCCACCTTAAGATATTTAGCGAAACATAAAACACAGCCTGGCACGTTAGAGGCATCGTTTAATCCCATCGCCCGTGGTTTAATGACATGCGAAGCAGGCGTCACCCCAATCGAAAACAGTCATCAAATCAGAGTTGTCATACCGCGTTTATAACGAGTGGCGTCATTGTAACACTCCATCAAGCTAACACCGTGCGATCACGCGACGGCAGCGTAACAGCCATAACCCCATAACATAACCGCGTTATAGGTAGTTAGCCGACTCCGCCATCGTACGGGCGCCCTTCAAGCACTCGTCGGTGAAATTAAATCATTTCAGTTTTGAGCGTGATTATACGCACGCGAACTGTACAGACGGATTAGCGTGGACATTTCTTTCGTTGAGTATGACTGCATTTTTTGTAGCAATAGTAACACTTTTTCCCTCTAGAAATAGGAGCAGCTTTTTTATTTTAAATATTTACTTCTCCGTCATTGTTAAAATTGGGATCGGTTTCGGTAGAAAGTGAATTGATTCATGACAGGCTTGATGAAAAAATTTGATACCTACCTAACCTTAAATCTCCTCCACATTACATTACACCTTACTAATGTAGAGTAGGCTATTACCATAACCTCGACGCTTGGCAAGTGGCTTGGAGATCGCAGTGTTGAAAATATGAGTATTGAAATGGGCAGCACCGTTTTGTTGCATTGAGATGCAACAGAAAACGCTGCTGCCCATTTTCTTGTTTACGGAGGTAAGTATAGGTACACCAGCTGGAGCCTGGCGGTCGTTCTTCACGACACCTATCAATGGTAGGAGAAAGCGGTATATAGTACTTCGTTTGATACCAGTACACACGGCTAACCTACCCTCTTGAACACATGAAATATAATTATAAAGCTGGAGAGTTTGTTATTTTTTTGTTTAAATGCGCTAATCTACGAAACTACAGATCAGATTTTCAGTTCAGTATGTCTTTCAGTAATAGGAAACTACATTATTCCCGAATATCTTTGGGTAGATACAATTTGTCCCTGAAATGAAGTTTTAAAACATTGATATCCATAGCAGAGCAGAGCTGAGCAGAGCTTGGACTACACGCTGGTGAAAACTCCGATAAAATAGTAAAAAAATTATCCATGTTATTCTTTCGAGTACCTAAATGTCAATATTTTGATATGAAACAATAGGAACACACTCAGTCGTGACTCTCAAAATTCATCAAGATGTCGTGCCACCAAGCAATAAAAGCTGCAATCGATGTTTTCCACCGGGAATAATAACTAGCAGGTATGAATAGTGATCCGCGAAGTTGTTTGCGCAGACTGTTTACCCGCGCCGCTTATAAAATGATCTTTTGATTTTCGCAACGAGAAGCGGAATGTATAATAGCCGTGTCAGTGCAGGGATAGATCAAAGTGATGTATCGCGGATCTGTAATAAATCTAAATACAACGTGAACATAAAGTTTTATTCGGAGCGGCCACTTGTTAGCGTATGTTGTCCGAGTGTCGCACCATTTCACAACGGTCGCGCCGGTCAGCGGTCACGTACACTGAAATCCACGACGAGAGCATAAACTATTTACCGGCTATTCAATATTCAATACGCGATTGCAAAATACGCCAAATTATTGCATTAGTAGAGAGCAGGGATTCCCGATATTGTGGTTCAGCGTTCGGCAGTCGGCGCGCTGCGATATGTGGCATAAATAATTTAATAATTCGCAATACGGAATTTACCATACGGGCAGCCGTACCGTTGGTCCGATTCGTATTCCGTATGAGTATTTGATTCTCATACTGCTGTCGCATTGGGCAACATTCGAGCGGCGGCTGTTTAGCATTCGATTATGCTATTTTGTGCTACGGCTTAGAGCTCGATTTCCTGGCGCGCCGTGGGTCTCGATGGTGTCGTTTCAAATTGCATGTGTTGATATGTAGGTGAATAAAGCACGTCTGTACATTTCAATATCGGGAACATCCGTGTTATACGCGTGACCTTGCAAATCACAGCCTGCTTTCCAAACGACTTCACAGAACGGCGGCGGCGTCTGCGCGCCCGTGTCATTGTCGACGTAGAATATGTTATGAGCTGGCTACTCTTCGATTTATGATCTGTCATATATACGAATAAGTGGTACAAGGAATTTTGGCGTGGGAACTATTCGGTTGCGGTTGGCTTACTGCGGAGTAGGGATTCCAGTCGTTATTCATCGTCACCCTGCGGTTCATACCTGTTGATTATGCCTATGATTATGCACGAGGTCCACCTTCTTTCGTCATCCATTTGGCTCGATCTTCGGCATCCTTGATGATGGTATGTCAGCCTTAACGACAACAATCCATTGCGTCTTGGGCCGGCCTCTTTCTTCCTGCCGGAGGTGACATGGCCAGATATTTGATCCCCACGTAACATGCACGAATCTGGGGCAAATTTTTTATGCTACGCAGTGACAAATAAGCAGAAAGCCCGCCTGATGGTAAGCGGTGACTGTCGCCCACAAAAACAATTACGATTCATGCATTTAGGTTGTAGGCAACAAAAATGCAGAATCGCGGGTGCGTTGTCACTGTGAGGACTATGATGAATTGCCTCATGTCTGTAACCGCGCTACTACGCTTATCCTTCAAACCGAAACACAACAATGCAATCATTGTTGCTTGTGGGCAGAAATAGATAAGTTGGTGGTACTCACCCAGTTGAAAGGAGATATTTGAAGTTTGGTGGTTTAGGTTTATCTTCAATATCATCTTGGAAGTCCTATCATCGTGATGACCATCATCATTGTCTGGTACAACGAATAGTGAATGATATAAAACTTATATTCAGAACATATGGCTATTATTTTATAACCAATATGAAACTATAATCAAGTTCCTTGGCTCATTGCTATTCAGAAATCATTGAAGCGTTCGGTTGGGTTTAGGTCGACAATGTGTCCCTTTGTGGGGACACGCCAACAATTTAGCCGTTCCCAGGCTCTGTCGATAAATTGTGATAATATGCCGTGCGTGATTCAGATTTGTAAGTGCTGGCTAACACCCGTTTATAACGGCCTACAGTTCTATATGCTTTTGAAAAGACTACATAATATTATAAGATGACATGAGCAATCAATTCGGGTTTATACCGAATGTTGGTTTATTTTACATTTTTCACGTTCGCTCGGAGTATTTAAGCCAAAATTCGATAATCTTCGAGCTGGGTAAGCTCGGTCATTTATTAATTTAAGTGAATATTATTACGCATTTAAAGCTCTATATTTTTGAATTTGACCCCTCGCCCCTAATCAATCAATACGGTCGAAAAATGCTAAAAAAACGCTAAATAATCTGACAGTGGTTTGTGTTGCGTTGTTAGCATAGAATACAACGCTTTGCCCCCGTTACGGCTGCCAGTGTGTGGAAGAACCCGAATCAAGTCTCATCTACCTTCTACTCTACGCGAAATGCCATCGATTAATATACTACCGTTACTATAGGTACAAACCATTTTCTTGTTATTAGGATTGGATGGTCCAAATTGTAGAAGAAATTGAATCGTTTGACACTACGCACGCCCGTCACTGTCCCATTTGACATTTTTTAGAAATTCCAGCTTTTTGTGGTATTTAAACTGTGCTTTTGGCGCCTTTTCTGTGTAGTCACAGTCATAATTTAATCATATTTGACAGGGTTGAATGAATGCCAAATTACACGTAAATATTTTTACGTCTATGACTCTTGTATTTTCCAGCAACGGTGCTGTTCAGTGCTCTTCTCCTTCGTCCACTATCGATAATTCCATCCTTTGCATTCTGATCCATGAGAACGAGGCAGTTAGTGATCGGTGTTACCAAATACCGCGGTGGCATGTTTGTGGCCCGTCACCGCTCGTCAACCGTCCCACTGGACGTGTGACTTCTTTACGAGACATTGTTTTGATATCCCATTGCCCATTTTGGGAGAGTACAAATTAAATTGCTGCTTTCTTTTACTTCCTCCCGGCATTCAACAACATGGTTGTTTGATTTCATTAACAAGGTTTCTATTAATTGACCATGCATCGACATATCCTTATTTATATCAGTAAAACTGTTATGGATAACCCACATATTAATGGCCTTCAGTAAAAACTTATCTTCGTACCGAAATTATGAGCGAGAAAAATGTAGTCCAGGATAAAACCTCCCCGCTTTAAAAGCCCAAATATAACTTCATATCTTAATTACTGCAATAAAAGTATACTCTCTAAAAACCTCATAACTTTAGTGTAGTGAAAAATAGGTGGACAAAAAATGTTAATAAAGGATAGCAGTGGGGACAGCGGCCGACAAATTGACCAATGCTTATACGCGGCGATAGCCGGCGACCGCCGACACGCCGAGCGCCGCCGCGCCGCCGGGCCGCGCCGGGCCGCCGGGCCGCCGGGCCGCCGGGCCGCCGGGCCGCCGGGCCGCCGGGCGCAGATACCGTGGTCTTTAATAATAAATTAACAATCTTTATGGCTTTTAAAAGAGGCATAGCTATTGTTTACTTTATTGATAAACGTACCTTTATGTTTCACTTAAAACATATTCCTCGGTACTGTCCTATTCGAAAACATTTAAGGAAGAGAAGGAGAAACACTGCAGCCTCTGACCTGACCCCTCTATACTTTAGCCACCGCAACTACATTTACCTAATGAAAACTTGTTTCCTTAGGATTTGTGACGAGCCTTTTTTAGACCACTAGCGAAATGAAAAATCGTGGTCGTCGTGGCGTCGAGTAGAACAAACAGTGAGGTCTTGAAACTGAGCAATTATGTGGAGATTTCCTGACAAATACACGGGCCGGGAGGCGGCGCGGGCGCGGGCGGCGACACGGTAGCAACGTGCGCGGCGCGGGCGCAGCGCCGGCGTGCACTGCGGTGTCGCCTAATGAGGCCGCTTGCTTCTTTTATTTATGTGACAAATGTAAATTGTCGGACCACTGTTCGCAGAGGATCTTTCGCGAATATTTAGTGCGAGAACGCTCAACTCACACGCCGCGCGAATATTCAATCAGGCACTTTTCTAACCGCGGCTACAATCTTGCGAGCACGTAATAAACATGTTATAGAACCCAGTCCACTTGTAGAGAAATAAATTTTGAAACCGCGCCGATAGATTTGCGTGAGATGTATTTTCTTTGGCGAATATAATGCGGCGAGTGCGCTGTGGTTATCCGGGTTTGTATTTATCGTTTACGACCGTTGTATATGTAGATAGATGAGCATAGTGTGTACAAGTTTAGAGCGTGTACGTTGAAATTTATGCTTGAAAGATTTGTTCGCCACAAATAAGGTTGTCAGCGGGCCTTATCTACGAGATCGCTAATTAATTAGAGAAATTGAGCGGGCGCGCGGCGCACGGGGACCAATAACTCGCAACCCGCCCCGTATCATACGAGTAGCGCCAACCGCCTTATTTATTTTCACCAAACACGTGAACAAAATTGAATTCAAATAGATATGGGGATGGTGTTGTCCAAGAGATCAGAATCAATACAAAGTAAGTACCTAAATGAATATCTATATTTTATTTGCAAAGTTTCATGAAAAGTGTATCTGTGGAAAAATATTGCTTAAATTTTCTTTCTCTTTTTTTTATTTAAACAAAAGTATTTTAGATTATTACAAAATACCTTAATTTGCTATACCGGTCAGGGCACTATCCGTAAAGGGGTGGCTGGAAATAGACAGAACTAACCACATTTTGAAATCCACATTTTAACAGTAATCTGCATTATAATTAATCAAAATCTGCATTTTAATATTATTTTGCAGTCACAAATAAGCAGAAAGCCCACCTGCCAAGCGATAACTGCCGCCCATAACCTCATTTTGCCAAGGCGTTCACATAAAATAATTCAATTCTTTATTCTATGCAGTCGAACACATTTCATCAGTATGTGAAGGGAAGGAAAACAACAATAGGTACGCCACATAGTGACAAGGCGTGACTTTACGACACAATCAAGTACGATGAAAATGCTAATTGAGTTGTTGAACACGCCGAAATGTATCATGTCGTCGGTTGCCCTTGCTTTGAAATATTGCCCCAGGACGGTAGTTATCAGTAGCCTGCTCCTATTTATGTTAACCTACGTAGAATGCTTTAAATAGGGTGACATCATATTTAGATCAACAACGCTTACGTACTTACAAAGTACGGGTTAAATATGGGAAACTCGGTTCGGAGAGAATAGTTGATGAAATGGATATTTGCCTATTACTTCCATGCATTTCACCGTGTTCCCGATTCGGCTGCGATCCGAAAGTAAACGAAGCAAAGTGGCGAAGCAAAGTCTTCACTAACAAAGAAATCGTTTGACTGTAGGCAAACAAAGACGTATGTAAGTGCGATTGGACAAGTCGTCACAGAGACAACAGAATGGCCCAATAAAATAGCTGAGCATAGACAAAACGCTACAATAACATCAGAACGGGAACGAATCGCTAGTTTACGACACAGCGCAATAGCCGAATGCTCTACAAATGAATAAGCCATCTGTTCTAATAGCCACAATTAAACATGGTCCGAGCATCGGGCCAAGTCCTCTTGCGCCACGTCCGATGTAAGAATCGATACCATCGGATTATTAGTTTAATAGAGCCAATGTTCCTGTCTTCGCTGCCCATACACGATAGGAACCTCGTCCGTACGGCCTGTTCCTATTGCCATTCTTATTCTTACAAATCTTGTATCTATCTTGTTAAGTAGATATTAATCGAATGGTAAGTGATATGGCAGAAACTCGTCTCTCGATACGCTATCGAAGCAGTTATAATCATGTCCCTATCTAAGATGATGTTCCATAAAGCGTTTTTACCAGCTTCAAGTTGCTGTGTATAGAAAACCTTTACGGGTCGGGACAGGCGGATGCCTGTTTTTTGAGTGCAGCGCTCGCCGCCGCGCCGAGTAGGCATTCGTATATGGCAAACTGTCATAATTAAGTACTGTAATGAGGTCCCAGCGATTGTTTTTTGCCGATACGACGAATCGTCATAACTTAATGCCAAATTGACAAGACTTGATGACTGAAATGATTAATAATGCTCCCTTAAAGAGGACCGTTGATTAAAATGGAATCGCGATGCAATCACGCGATGTGTAGCGGGGTGCGCGCCGACAAAAACACGTAATGGTTAATAAATAAGCTCGTTTTATCAGTTTGAGCTCTGTTAACGTCTGTTACAAAATGCTTGGTTACAGACTTTAAGAGTTCAACCGGTTGTTCGCCTTAATAGTCAGAATATAAAATTTGAGTAATTTTTTAAACCAATCCAAAAACTAAACTTGTACATACCTAATAATTAGTTACTGTAGTTCACGGCTATTATCCCGAAGCGCCTATGTAAATGTAAGACTTCATATTCGTCTCTCGCGAATGAAATTAAATGGGTAATCGAGTGTGGCCCAAGAGCGGCAAGTCTCAGAGCCCCCGCTTGACCCGTAATTGCCGAGTATTTTATTACACTATCTCAGAAGTTTTATGTCATTCAATCCACGACTCTTAATTGAATAAGCGACATGAAATTTACAACCGTCATACGTTTAACCCGTTCTAGTTAGGGAATCTGTGACCTGAGTACCCAGTGTATGTGGTCTGCGGCTATGTAGGTGTACTCACATCCGAGTTCTACATTAATGGGGAAATGGGCGCAATTGTTATTTTATGAAAGTCTATTGCAGACTATTTAAGTGAATGCTTAATTACCTAACTGTCCTTTCCAATTCCAAGGAATACGGTTCATAGATTCTTACATGTTTGTAATATAGCTGTTTTGGTTCCAATTAAATTTTCAAGGAATTTTCCTTGCTTACATATTCTTACTTACTTAATACTTTTGTGGTATATATTTACAGAGATCTTGTCTGTCTGATTTTGGTCTAGTGTGGATATGCTAGGATAGGAAGTTGTGTGTGAGGACAGATTGTGTGGCGGTCCATAGTCTCTGCCTACCCCACTTGTGGGATAGAGGCGTGAGATGTATGTATGTATGTGTCCTCTAACACTGTATAATAGCGCCCAAGAGTTACCGTGACTTATAAGTCAAAGTAATGCCTAGTTTCCAAATTAAAATAATGTGCGGTAAGTACGAATAAAATGTGTACTCAATAATTATAATTAAATGCAGCAGAATGCAACTGTATGTAACGTAGAGAGCAGTTAACCTGCTCGAGAGATGACAGAGGTCCCTGCTTGCCGGGATTGACAGTGAAGGGCTGTACACACATCACCGGAGAACACGTCGCTTGTTTCTTATTTATGTCTTCTAATCGGTCCATCAATAAGCGATTTTAATTATGCGTCAGAACCGCCGCTTCTGCAGTGACAGCCGCGTAAAAGGCCAAGCTTCGACACCAATCAAGCAATGTCGTTTTCAACCTTCCACCGTATCAAATAATGAGATGGTTTTAATAATCTTATGTTATGGACTGACAATAAATCTGAGGATTTCTATTATCATAGTCGTACATACAGGAGCGTCGGTGGCCTAGTGATAAAGGTATCGAATACCACTGCCGCCATGTACCAATTACTGTTTTATGAGTTATGTACATTATATGAACAATAACCACTGCTCTTACGGCGAGGGAAAACATCGCGATAAAACCTCCAAATTTAGGCGACTGAATGTGTGACCATGATCTAATCTGATCAGGTTCCCCTGGTAGCAGGGTCACGGAGGTCAGATGGCAGTCGCTCCACTGTAATTACCTGATCTGATCTAATTTAATGATTATAGGTCATCGCTAACTACACAAGAAGTTATGACAAAGTTACTCCGTGAGTATCAAAGTTTGCTTATACATAGTCATACGTACAACTTGATACTAACAAAGCTACTTTATCAAAACATATGAGGTACTTATCCATGACATATAATTATGAAAAGCAAGACTGCTAATTTCTACATGTACCTATATGACATAAAAATATATGTATATATCATAATAATTTTTTTTATACAATTTCCTAAGAAAATGGTATTTTACCTACCGCTACAACCGTTTAGCTTATAAACGGTTGGGAATTTGAAATTGCGAATT
This sequence comes from Blastobasis lacticolella, assembly GCA_905147135.1. Taxonomy (NCBI): domain Eukaryota; kingdom Metazoa; phylum Arthropoda; class Insecta; order Lepidoptera; family Blastobasidae; genus Blastobasis; species Blastobasis lacticolella. Next base: position 13,422,705 of record LR990043.1, read on the forward strand.
TGCAAAAGTTGTAGTGTTTTATGTAGATTGCCTTAGTGTAAGAACTATATTTTTGCTATAGATCACCGCTAACGAGTTACAGGAAAAAAACTGAAAAATGTCCGAAAATTTTCGTTTTCTGTTTGTTTGTGACAATGACCCGGTCCACTGTAAACTGTTTAAAATTTGGATTGAACATTGCATTTACACCATGTACAATATATAAAAAAAGCAAAAATACTTGATTTGGTGCATCGTTGAATGTGTAATTTGATTGGGCTATTTGGTTTCTAACTAAAGCTTATTTTATTATCTGTCAGAAAACGTACAATACCCGCATTTTCACCGCGCAGCAACCGCGTCGCGTCCGCCTTGTCACCGTGTCGCGTTGTCACCGCGTAGTGTCCGCACCAATGCAGCCAGGTAGGCTACAACTTTCCTCTCTGGTACGCGACGCGTATGCGGTTAGTCAGCGGAAATGTAGAAATGGGTTTTTATTCTCTCGTCTGTGACAATATAGAAATATATCATTTTTTAAATGATTTAATAAAATTAATCCCTATTCCATAATAGGTAAGTGATCGTCTCAAAATTACATATGTGACCAATTATACCATCGTGCACTTAAGACACTGATGTAGTAAGAATTTTAGTGAGCCAGTATCTAACAAGGGTCGGGTACAAAATAAGAGAGACGAATGCGTCTCCTCGCTCACCCAATTAGAGATGAATCTCCGCGGGATCATGTGACAACGGGCCTGATGAAATATAACTGACCGATCGCGAGCAGACTCAAGCTTCTTGATACTTGCTCTATTAATATTGGGAATTACTATAATATAGATAGTTATATTCATAATTAAAGAAATATAGACGTGACAGAATCAAGATAATACAGACGTAGGTACGACTGGTACGAGTAAGATATTGGATTTTTTATTAAAGCCAAATTAATAATGTTGAGACTGTTGTATGTTGTTGTCCCATAAATTAAGGAATCTTCAGATTCAAAATCCAAATGAATTTGAAAATATTAAATAAAATTCTGCGATTTATAATATTGATTAGAAAAAAAACTAAATCGTCTAATATCAAGATCGAAGTGTCATTGTTTAAAATTTCCGAAACAAAGCTGACATTCACGTAATATACGCACAGGTCGTGCGTTTCGGTATGAGCTATAGTATTTTTATTATAATGAGCGTTAAGAGTTGCCCCCGTCTCTGAAAAAGGTTGAATATTTGATAGGCAGGCTCATATTTTACTCAGAACGCGGACTGCGCCGGCGCAGCGCAATAAATCAAAGGCCGCCGCGCGCCCGTAATTGCGACAAAAACACCGCGAGCGCGATTTTCGGAGACATTGGCAAATTTCTGAATAATTGCCTATCAAAAGTACCGAAAATACCATTGATGACGGCAATAATTATATTCTGTGGACAAAATTCAGAGAATACATTGCCGCTTGTTAAGTGTAATGCGCAGCTGAAAACTACAGGCATCATTCAATTTGGGTTTTAGTAGCGCAATTATTCCCCGCAAATAAAATAAGTGTTCAAATCTACATGTGTGCAGTGTGGACTCCCATTTTAGGACGATCTCTGTTTAAGCAAAATTTTCATTCTTCCCTGATGCAATCGTTAGCGAACCAAAAGAGACTTATTTTTCTCGTCATTTTGTTTATTGAAATTCAGTGTTCTGTGTATCGTAGGATGCAAATTTTGGGTTTCTCGGATCGGTATCAAGCTCCCTACGCATGTTATAAACTCTCTGACTATCCCTTATATTCCCTTTGGGCGACCCTTCTGGTGAATCTGAATATATTCCTTTTGAGAATAACATGGTTGCTATTGCTTGCTGTATGGTTGCATTTATAAATAAAGAAAAATAAATTATGTAGAAACAAAAAAAAAACACTCCCTCAGATGATACTGATCACAATATTGTTAACTTTTTGAGACGAATATTAAAGTTAAGTGCGTCAACTGAGTTAAGAAAGCACAATTTGTACGTGAATGCGATTTATGGATGTACTACTGACATTAATATGTGGGACGCAAGCAAATCAGACGTCTTGTAATTATACTGGCAAAATGGTAATTTCATTTTTATCTGATATCCTTTTTGGATTGGGCCCATACGGGGCCGATGTTAAGAAAGTGCATCCCCGTTATGGAAAGCGTTGGTGTTGACATTTCTATAAACTAATGTAAATAAAAAGTGGGCTGTAAAACAGGAAGAGGCTGTGTACCGTTTAGGCGTGGCTGGATATTCGCACGCGCCGTACGCAGTCCGCTTCGAGACGTACAACGTTTCCGGTGATGATGTATCATAGCCCCACTTTTTCTCTCGTATTCCTTACCCTTAAACGATATTAATCAGTACGACGATGCCACAACATGCAAACTGGCCATGAAACTATAACGACATAACCAATATCGGATAACTGTTGCTTGTATAAATGAATTCAAAATAATATGATTGAATTATGCATCCGAGTAGCGTAGACCATTTCAATAATTCATTGTAAAATTTATAGACACGACCTGCGGCGTACCCTCAGACACAAACGAGCATATTTCCCACGTCAATTTTGATTGCGATATCATACTGAACGATGACGTTTGTGTACGTACTAATTTAGCCTTGCAAAGCGATCGCGAACACATGCTATTAGCAGGTATTTAGATCGAGTGGTATTTGTAATGCATGGAAACATAGCTTATTTATATGAATGTTCTCTTTTCGAATAGTCGCAGGGTAGAGAGCAAGCTACGGCTGCGTTCGCGCTCCGTAAACATCTCGGACATTGTATCTGCTCGCCTTAACTCTCTTTATTCAAAGGAACATTGTCAAGAGAAATGTACGATTATTGTGCGTTCTCTGTTGGATTGTGTTACAAAAACGTGTTACTCTGTGACATTAAATTTGTATTTAATTCAATCATATTTGGAAGATCACAATGTATTATTTTCATTAACAAAGAGTTTGAGTTTAATTTAATCTATTGGTAGGACTTTCAGATATTTCTGGATTCCTTTGTTTGCATGGTTTTTTTTTGAGGGAACAAAATATTCGAGTCCAACATTTCTACGGCCACAATTTTTTCTTTGGACCCCGTTCTCACAGTGGAAGGCTGACTAATACTGCGAATCTCTCAAAAGGCTATAAATTGTGTCAATCATAAGGCCGGTCATCTTTGTTTGTTATTATATTAAAGGGCCGACATTCTTCTAACATAATTATGCAAAAAGCCGGACCGTGGCCGCGGCGGCTGGCCTTTGACAACCGCATCATTATAGTTGACATAAACCAAGATTTATGCGATTGATTTATTAGCTAATATGAGTTATATGTGTCTATCACTAAATTATCCTTATGTGTGCTATGTGCCTTGACTGTTTATGCAACAAGTTTCCTAAGCGACCACAAGCATGCTTCAGTTTTTCTAGGTTTTAACATTAAATAGATAAGTATATAAAAGAATTTTATGTAATTATTATAATTATTTATGTAATACGGCAGACAAACAGGCATGCGGGCCACCTGATGGCATGTTGTCACCGCCGCCTATGACATCAGCAACACCAGAGGCCCTACCAATGCGTTGCCCTCCTCTAAGCCATCAGCCAAATCGTTGTTGAGTGTGCATAAATTGGCCTAGATTTATTTAATAAGTGTAAAATGAGTGTTCCGTTACCCAAACAAGAGCAAACGAGTGCGTAACTCGCCGACCCGCGGCGGAATTAGCGTCGATGCGGGCGTCTTTATAGTCTTTAAATTGGCAAAAAATGGAGACAAGCCTCGACTGACACCGATCGCACAGGCATCAGCGAAACAGGTGTTATCATAAACATACATTTTGTTATAAAAACAAAATAATTTTCATGAGTGGCCGCCGGTAGGCGCGAACTGCGGTCCGCCGCCGACACAATGGCGATTTCGTCGTTTTTTTCCTTTCGTCGTCGGCATAAAAGCCAGCGATATTAAATTTAGTAAGCAGAGAGGTGTCCGAAATCTCGCGCAGACGTGCGATCCGCCACACATATTTCCATCCGCACAAAAAGCGGAACTATAGCCATAAATATGTCCAAATAAACATTAGTCGCGGACCAACCGATCGCAAGCGGAGGGTTCCGCTGTGCTGGAAATTTTAAGAGAACATCCTTTTATGTCTAACTATTTAATACAATAACACGCACAGATCATGTTCTGCCAGTTACCTAATTAAGAATTGTGATTTAGTGGCTGTCGCCGTCGTTAAGAATCTACGCGAGCAACATAACCGTATATTAAATCCCAATAATTCATTCTAATGACCTGAATGTCTCTTTAAGCAGCATTTTGCTTTCAATTATATCTAATGAGTGTAGCTGTTTTTGTTGTATAGCAGAATACATTAATAGTGAATAGTGTGTAAGTGTAAATGTATGAACTCTTTGTGGTACCGGCCGGCGGCGCGCTAACAACGTGCCGCGGCGCGGGCGCAGGCCAGGTGACAGCCTCGCCGCGCTCGATAATATGTGTACATATGTAACATTAAACTGCACAAATAAACGACAGTTTCACACTACATGGGTTCAAGAACAAGTTTTTCCATAACACAAAAGACGACACTGAATAGTTATAGCTGCTTCGCGGCCTCGCCGCATAATCCAATAAAACAATCCGCGGAATGTACCGTCGGCACTAACACGCGCCTATTGCAATGTTGCCCGCGGTGCCTAAACCGCCCGACGTGCTATGAAACTAGACGGCTTGCGTGATCAGGCGTCGCGATGTTCTACTGATTTAATAAGCGGGTAGTCAATTCTACAATTGCGAACAGCGATTATTTGTGGAAGTAGCTACTGCAATATATACGAACATGTGCTGGTCTGCACAGTTTTGGTCCCATTCAGCGTAAGTCAATCGAGGGCCACCATGAGGGTGCTCAAGATTGGGCGAAACAGAACAGACCAAGAAAGCCGGCACTGACAGAGGTCGAGATTGACCGCTCTGAATTTTACTACTTTTGTTCAGATTTAAATTGAGAAGCTGCAGTTGATGTCGGAGTTTTTTTTTATACCACTAAGGTGGCAAACAAGCTTACGGCCTGCCTGACTGTAAGCAGTCACAACAGCCTATGGACATTTTGCAATACCTGGGGCATCACCCACGCGTTGCCGACAGCGTAAAAACTGATATAGGTAACTGAATTGTTATACCCCCATCGATATGTATCAGTTCGAAAATCTCTTGAGAGAATTTTGCCTTATTAGCCACGTGGTCTGCTGCTGCTGCTAGGTTTATTTACTTACAGTAATATAATATCTACTAGAATGTCTGATATTCGCAAGTTCCTTCACGCTGGTTTCTGAGAAATACCATAAAAACACGTCTCAGGCATACTTGTACATAAAACTCTTTATCTCAGGCATACCCACGGATAATCTTCAGGTAATCTAACGTGATCCTGATAAGACATAATCTAACTCCCATAATAAGGAAATTCAAAACATTTATTTTGCTGACCATATAGATGAAATTGGCGACTGAATCTCAAAATATATGAATTTGATTCAATGGAAAGGCAAGCGGCATCTCTTTCTGTTATTCCAAAGGGCTGCCACCGGGGCATTCGGCGGAATAATTTTTATTTTTAATATTATATATGGCTGGTTTATGCGGATCGCCGAAATATTCCGTCATATTTTGCTTTAACAATAACTCGAGATGAATACCTACATATGAATGAGGAGAAACAAGAAGTTGCAATGCAGCTTCAGAAAGTTGGCACGCTTTTTTTTTGCGCGCGAATTCAATACCTATCAGCACAACTGAAGGAACTGGTAAATAGTGTCTTTAAGTTACCAGTGATATCGTAATGACTATTACTGAACGATTGTAAATCAGGTAGATACTATTTTTTTAGGACATGCTATGGGTATAGCATGTAATATAGGCAGGTTATAGTATAGAAGTAGGATCACAGTATAAACATAATTAATTCAAGCTTTCAAGAAGTCTGATTGTGGTATAAATCATTCATTAATTTGATTTTGCGTCTCCGGAAGAATGAAATAATTTTGTTACATAATTTTGTTTGACTCTAATTTTGTGTTTAATAAATCCAGCTCATTGTGAAATTTATGTAGGATGTCGAAAGGTCTTACAACCCGAGAGAAAAATGAGCCTCGCCGATAATTCGAATTATCTTGCACATCAGCTAATGATTCGAAATGCCTTTTCGTTAAACTTAAGAAGAATAGAAGAAGAATAATAATATTTTAGAGGAATCTACATACTTGTATAAGTCCCCTGCTAGCCCTGGGGCGGCATTATGCAAGCGCGAACACGTGTCGCGACTCCCGTGCTACCCGCAACACTCCGCTGCGCCTGCGCACCATAATTGTATCCACTGATATTATACTTGCACAATGCAATGCACGCTACTATTTACATTCGATAAACCGTATCGATATTACGTTAGTATAAACACTACTGAGCGTGGGTCATGTCTGACTGTCATCGCTTTTAGAACATATACTTTGCTCACATTGGCCGGTTAGTTAAGAAGGCTGAGTGAAGCGTAATTGTTTACACTAAAGAACGTGGAAATCGTGTGCGAAGTAAATATCAATTAACGTGTTCAATTAACGAGTGCAGTGTTAAAGTATTTTTCACGGTTGTTCCTTGAATAAAGACGAGTCGACTGGGAAGCGTGCCAGCGCAGAGATTCCGCGAGTGTGGAAGCGTCGCTCGGCGAGATGACTGGTTAATTGCCGCGTACGCAGTGCACGTACCGCCGGTGACATGTCACAAGACGTCTGCCACCGGCCGCGGCTATCCCTCAACGAATTCCGATCGGGAAGAGCGAAAAAGACACGAGCCGAGCATGCGCGGGTAAAAAGTGGCTGAGCCGGGCGTCGCCGCGGGAGGCACCACCGCCTGCGCCCGCGCCGCCCCGCTGCCGCCGTCGCTACTGAATCGCGCTGTTTTAAACGTACGCCGTTCGCTGCCGTTGAGCCGTTGATGAATGTCTGCTCTTTCCGGTACCCTCAACCACTTATACACGTGGTTAGTTATATTTATTACATCGAACCGAATGCCTAAAGCACAGGTTAAAGAAGAAGCTGGCTGTGCATTTCGTCCCCATTTTTATAAAATTAGGTTCTCACAATTTGGTGCACCAAATGCTTTTGGGTCAGGTATGCATGCATATCCAGGAGAATAGTCCATAATAGTTCCCGGTATTGGCCGGTTCGACTTCAGGAACTGGCGTCGAGCAGCCGGGCCGGGCGCGCGCCGAGACTCGCAAAAACCGAGTCGTCTGGAACCGCGGCGCAAGCGCACCGCACCGCACCGCACCGCGTCGCGCCGCGCCGCCGCCCCGCCGCCTCCGCCGCGCGACTCGCACACACCACACTACGCACGGAGAATAAACATTGCCGCACTTACCGTTGACATGGTAATTAATTTAAAGTAAGGCAAGCTATACCCATATGGACGAAACGCCATGAGAACGAGTATAATAAATTAGCGATTAAGCAAGTGAATGTTGTAAGAAAACACGGAAAGTCGGCTGAGTTAGCAATTGACATGAGCCGATCGCGCGGGCGCAGACGCACGCGTCATACGAATGATGCGATGTAACGGATCGACCCGATTATTTCTGTCCATTTCACGACTGTTTAATAGCAATGTTAAACTCGGCGAAAGCAAACATAGCCGCCCTGTTTATCGAATATTTTACGATCTTTATACCGGATTCATTTTAAAATTCTAAGCTTTGAGGAAACGCCTGAAAGATGGTTTGAATCTAACGAAGTAGTACTATATTTATAACAGTTAGTCATTTACCATTCTGATTTACCTGTGTGTATGTTTATTCAGATTCAGGTGTTTATAATACACGGAAACTTTATTTCAAATAAGATTTAATGATTGAAAAACAATTCAGATCTTGAAGCATCTGGTGGAATTCTGGTTGTATCGCTCATTCTTTCATTAGCTACTTTTCAATAACACGTGGTGGTACTCTCATGATAAATAACAGAATGTATATCCAACGTCAGAACTAATAGAACTTTGTAATGATTTGAACACCTACTGCACACCTACTCACGACTTTTCGACTCGTTTTACATACCGCAACGAACTCACAATTCGTTTGTTTATTACAAGTAGACAACAAAAGCTCGTCAGTCAATATTTACCGAACAGGGTAAACAGACTAATGTAGTTTTTGTGTTTACTCGCTTCCGTTCAGGTGACGATTGGCGATAACATCTGAGGCTTAAGCACTCCGTCACTCCCGTAACATTATAATTCAATTGGTATAATGCCCACTGGGCCAGGCGTTCTCTGGCTACAAAATTAATAGCCAAATAGATAGTCGGCGGGTCGTGTAGAGCCCGCGGCAGCCGCGCACACGTTTTGTTGTCATTTGCATAAAGGTATAAGCTTTGCGTCATTGTTTTTGTGTCAGTAATGAATTTGTTCCACTGTTATCTTATCATCGGGAACGAATAGGCAATGGAGTTGTTATAGTCGAAGCATATTCTATTGTTTTACGGATATTTTACGCTTAAATTACTTAAATGTTGAGTTGGTTTTTATGAGTTGTCCATTGGTATTGTTTAATTATTTCTTGGTATATTACTAGTACCTAGGTACTGTAACGCTGGGGGATCCACTGACTCTAAATAAAAATGTATTTGCTTAATTGAAGTTATATTCGTGAAAGTATATAGAAGATTGATACAAAATAATTCAAATGGAACACATTTGAGTTCCTACATAGCCAGTGCTATGTGTGCTCATAGAGACTGGCTAAAGGGTTTGCGTCCTATTTGCTCCGACCTATCACAGCCTACCGACCTACATCCTACTTGCTCCAACCTACTTAACCGACTAAAACCCCGGTTACCCTATGGGAGCACCAAGCTAACCTGAAAGCCTACCTAACTTAGAGAGCGTCCTAACATAAGGCCTCCTAAAGCCTACCTGTCTTAGAGCCCGTCCTAACCTTAGATCTGCCCGACCACACACGCTACAGTACATACAGATCTAACCTAGAGGTTATTATATTCTATGGATCTCCTACAAAATTTGGATGAAAAATGTTATAAGAACTATGTTATGACTATTGTTTTTCCTCGTAGCGCTAGTCTGTACTCAGTACAAGTGTAGGTAGGTACTAGTCCGTACTTATAGTACTGTATACTATACTTGATGTCCCTCGGTATAATTAAACTGAAACGAAAATACCAAGTAGGTAGTTTAGTTTGCCTAAATGTACAGAATAAAGACACAATCATAGTTGCAAACGAATAGATAGCCCTGATGGAAACCGGTAATAATTGCAATTTTTTTGTTGCCTACGGATGCACAAGGGCGGACAATCCATCTGATGGAAAATGGTCACCATCGTCCAGTACATCTGCATCTACTGCATCTGTTTAGGATAGCAAAAGCATAGAACCACAGGTGCATTGTCAATAACCGGCTAAAGATCAGTACCAGAGGCAAACACGCTATGGCACACAGCCATCCTACGTACTGCATATTGTCCGGTATTATGCTGCCATAAAACCCTAGCCATGTAATTATCATCGTCCGTGACTTATGAGGACGCGTTGATTAAATTTTATGAATAATTTACACACTCGAGTACCGGATATCCTGACAATAGACAACTGTTTACAAATTGCCGCCTTTTGTGACAGACACTGTGATGTTATTAAAAAATATGCAAATCGATCGCATACCGGCAGGATGCTCATTTTAGTAATAATGCGATGGTATTTGCATATAAATTAGGTTCGTACCCGCGGATGTCACAATCACAAACCGTAATATGCATCGCAATAGTATAAAATGCACTACAATAAAATTATGCACCATCGACATGTTTCCGGCGCAATTTAATTTCGATAACGGAATTGGAACGGTGAAATGGTAATTTTTTTTAACTGGATACCCACGATGACGCGGTGTTTTGTTGTATCTATTTAGATCAAGGTTTCGCGACGTAGTGTCCTTATAAGAAGTCGTATAGTTAGAGATCACCAATTGATAGACGGCAAGATTTTTGGACTTTACGCTTAGATGTTGCTAAAATTAAAATTTGTCGTTTAATTAACAGAATGACAAAAATCAGTATCAAATATGTTAGGAAAAAAGTATAGTTAAAGAATACATTAACTAAACTTTTTCTCATTGCTTTGATTTAATTTATATCTATGACCTAAGTTCATATTTGCATTGTGTTTAAACCTGACAACAATTTAATAGGAGAGTGAAAATAAGGTTCTGAAACAATGTTTCCTTGAGTGCAATTGTTTTCACCAAGAAACCAACAAACTTGTTATTAAACGAACGCAACATTGAAAAATAGTTCCGCTACCAGCCAAAAGATGGCGCTACTATACTTTGAAAACAACCACTCGACCGCTTCCTAAACGAGTTGCTCAGTAATGACTTTGTTTCATAGTGACGTTTTCTGTTTGTTATATCGTTTGGATAGTTATGTTAATCCGTTGACATCCAAGATCCATATAGGACGCTTCAATAAAAAATTTACTTAAATTGAAAAGTTTGGGTAATTACAGTTTAGATAGAATCTAAAATATAAATTAAAATTAAAACGTTTGTTTGCGTTCCACCATATTCCTGAATAAGCTATCAGCTGATATTAGTCGCGGGGCCGTATTCTCGAAGCGAGCGTCGCGTGGTAGTGCATGCGTCGGAGGGCGCCCGCCAGGCGAGTGCGGCGGTGCATCGCAGCCCGCCCCGGGACCGCCCCACGCCCGCCCCCCTGCCCCCTCAACCTTGTTTTGACGTAAGGTGTCCGCTGGCCACTATGCAAAACTCATGCATTGCTCACCGCCACCACGGGAAGACTCGCCGTCCTTGTCGGCGCACCGCGAGGCGAATTCCGAATTTGAATGCCGACTTTGTCTTAGCTATGGCCCCGTTTGGCGCACTTTCTTAGTTGCCGGTCAGTTGGACGTGATGCCGTAAAATTGCCGCTTACGACGTAAAATTTAAGCCACTGTGTGCCCAAATCTAGGCAGATTATTTTTGATGCAACAACAAAGAATGAGGCTTGTATATTAGAAATCTTACAAAAATACCAAATTACCAATAAGTATTTTTAACATACAGTTTTCGATGCAGACCGCTTTCCATGAAGTGGGCTATCTCTTTGTTTGCCCTGATAACCTACTTACCTATTGAAATGAACATTATTATTATTGATCTTAAAGTATCTATCCTATTAGATTATCTCTGGAATTAATTAACCTTCCAAAATATTCTGTGACTGGTTGTGAGTTATGTTCTCCGCAAGTGACATATGGAGTGAACAAAATATACTAAAATGTCATACTTGCCTTAAATTCTACATTAATGAGAAAATAGCAATAGTAATGTTGTAGAGCTACCTCTGGAATAAATTATAGAGTTGAAGTAATAAAGGAAAACAACAAATATCCACTTTTTATTGTGCTGTAGCTTTTGCTACTTTTTTATTTTCATTCGATGTGATGAAGCGGAAAAATACTAAGCGGAATGATAGATATCTACAGAAAAAGTTTGCGGTAAAAAGTCCATTGTCTGTTAGTTTGCCCTCCAGCTAGAGTTCATTTTGTCTCTCTCTCTATTCATTGACAATGTATTTTTTTCCTTTTTCATTGAGCAAAACAATACTAACCTTATGGATATTGTCTTTCTATTAATTAAAGAACATTCAACAGAGAAAATATAGTTTACCATAGATAATATTGGTCCAATACATGAGACACTTTTAAAATTATATAATCGAATAAATAGTGTATATATCTACTGTGTTAGAAGACATCCTACAATACAAATTCTGATATCTATCTACAGATGGTAGGATTCATAGTCACCAGCTTTTGTAAGTTACTGAGAGAGATAGGAGCTGTTATATGGGAGATATTTGAAAGAAAGGTCAGGTGAAGAGTATTCTACACCGACGAAAATGTATGAAAAGGTTGATGAATGTGAAAGAAGCGGGCGAGAGATATTTGTCAGGAACGTAGCAAGTGGATTAATGTGGTCTCTACCTCCCCCTAAGGGAAGAGAGCCAGACGTTACGTATCTATGTGTGTAAACCTATTCAGTTAGCTGTTAGACATTTCAATAAAGTTATCCTAAAGAGAACTACTACAATCAGAATTATTGTTTTATACATTTCATTGCATTGTATGTTGCATCCACACTTGTCAGTGTCAGTGCCGAGACCGAGACGAGACCGTGGATAACCAAAGAGCTTTGCAGTTTGCTTCAATGCTTATTTTTCTGACATCGAATTCTTACTGTGGTGGGACTGTACGTAACTGTGACTTTACTGAAACGTTTGATTCAACCCTTAGATACTTAACAAGATATCTAGTGTAAAGTATGATAAGAAAGCATGAGACGTGGAAAGTCGTGAGTCCTCACAGTGACACCGCAAGATGTGGTAAGTGCCTACCGCATTTTTGTTCATAAAATCTTGACCACAGTACCGCTTTCCGTATAATGGCTGTCTTTGACTATGGAGTTAAAAAACCTTCTGCGGTGATTAATTGATTTTATCACGCTGTTTAGACCGTTTCGTGAAGAGTAACATGATATAAAGGTGAATAATCAAAGTTTCAAAATATTTTGTATCCCATTACAAGACCGTGGCTGATGATGAGGAAATTGCACTGTTTGCAAGGGCGGCTTGCACCAAATTCATAATCGCATTTAAGCACAAGATAAACACAACATGACGTCAAACGTCTTTTTTTTAATGTGTTTAAGAATTTAGTGCATGCAGGCTTAATGTCTGTAAAATTGTAAATGTAATAGACAAGCGTCAAGCATTCACGTTTTGTACAATCTACAGGCGGGAGTGCCGCGGGTGTCCACGGCTGGGCAAACAGTCCGTGCGTGATGTTTGCTTGACCCGGCACGTGGTCCACACTTTTTACAAAAGTTTCACTAAAAACTAAGAAATTTTTCTAAAAATCTGCCCGGCCGATATCTAACTGTGAAGTAAACGTGAGACTGAGACTTTTTCAGCGTACCGTTACTTGGGATTTGAACTGACCGAAATTCATTAAATTTTACAATGCAATAAAAACATTATAAGCCACCCGTTCGCACTTCGTTTGCTGGTCTGTAGAATACTTATAACCAACCCCTTACCACAATTCTGTATTGCTCTTTAATTATTATTTCATGTGAACTACGTGCTATAAGGTGAGAATGGAGGAAAATAGTCTTTAATTTTGTTCTACTACGGAATATTAATATTATACGTGTTCTACTTTGGTTATTTTCTTGCTAAGGCTACCGTCAGCCTCCATGTGATTGGCATGTCAGCTTAGTCCTAACAGTAACCTAGCAGTGAGTGACAGGTTCATGAGCCAAACTTAAAAGGAAAAAGACAATTAAACGACGTTGTGTAACACTAACGGCGACTTAAAAGAAAACAGAAGGAAAATGAACACTGCAGAAATACCACATTTAATTAAATTGAATAAATTGAAATACATCTTTTTGTTCAAATAGAAATTATGTCCAAGTTTTTCTGGCAGCAATTTATGGTGCACAGTGCAATAGTTTGCCGGAGCAGGTGCCCTAGCCGTGGAGCTAATTAAAAAGTTGTCAAGTAGTTGCAGCCAGATTGAATAGGACGGTTGCTTCGCGGCGGACGGAGCCGAGTCGCTTCGGTTTTTTCCGGCGCGATCTACCGGCGCGGACGCAGCCCCGCGGGTGGCGCGCGCATGTTTCATAATTAGCCCTGTTATGAATTTCATACATGTTTCATGCGCACACGCAGCCAACAATTATAATTAATTAACTCCCGCGCAATGTTTACATTAATTAACAGCACAAGTAACCACCATTAATCATACATTAAACATCGCTGGCCGCATTCCTACGCGCAATTTATGAATAAGAGGGGACATTTTTTGTTATAAAATAATCGAATTTACTTATAAGATTTCTCTGCCTATAAACCGGATGAGATGGACCACCCTCGTGGTCTGCTCCACAAGTCTAGCGGTTTAAAGCTTTTAATTATCATATTATAAATATTTCACTGTAGTAAAATAGCCCTGTCCGAGAATTAGGAGTAGTCTCATAATAATGACTTTATTATCCTTAATTTGAACTTAATAATCAGCCGCAGCAATAAACCAAAGAGGCTTCACTGTGTCATTTGAGTTATGTATAATGCGTGGGTATTTTATGTACTAGCTTTTGCCCGCGACTTTATCTGCGTAAAATTTCACGGTTGTTTTTAAAAATAAATAGTTACCTTTCCAACTATCTCCTTAACAAATTTTATCCAAATCGTTTCAGCGGTTGGGGCGTGAAATGTGATGCTGCACAGACAGAGTTATTTTCTTTTTATTAGGTATAATACTTATATCCAATTAATGTTTACGAAAGTAACTAGCTGCACTAGCAACATTTTAAAATTATATAAAGCTTCATAAAAATATAACCTTGGTTTTTCAGCAATAAGGTTCGGTTAACACAGCTTATTAGAATATGTTAGTCTGGAAACCACAAATTCACAAAAATATTTTAATCATTGGGTTACCTACCTACAACCAATATTGCAGGGCAATAAATGATCAAGAGAAATATTTCGATCCCGTTTATTTCATTAAGTCAAGAGACCACTAACTTTTATAACTTAATTGCTTTTGCAAACTATAACAGGGTCAGTTTTTATGGCACGTCCACACTGGCTGGCTCTCGAGGAATCCGGGCCACAATCACTCATAATTCTTTATTTTTTGCGTCATAATTCTTCACGATGAGAAAATTAATCACCGGTTGTTTGTGTATGTACGCTTTGTGAGCCCGCACGGCGTGTGTATGACTCATCATCATCATCATCATCATCTTTGCTTTAATGTTCAGGTTGTGCTCTCGCGTCTGTGGTCCGCCTTGACTATGATCTAGGATTTGGCAAATTAGGTAATTACAGTTGAGCGACTGCCATCTGACCTCCATGCTGCCAGGGGAACCTGACCAGATTGGATTATGGTTACCTATTCAGTCATTCATTACGATTAGGGCTTGCAAATAATCGAAAATTTAAGTATTCTAATATTCGAATAATTTTCCTGGTGATATTCGAATATTATTCGAAATATTGTGAAATCTGGAATTAGGGTATTAACTACGTTTTTAATGTAAGTTTGTGCAATTGGCCGTTAGTACTTGTATCCAAATGAGCGGGAAATGGATTTCTGCATGTTAATAATATAAAACAAAGCAATGGAAAATAAAAATTACAAATCAAAAAAGCAACGCCGCTTAGCGGCGAATATGGTTTTTTCGATTTAACTGCATTATTTTTATATTATTATATATAGGAAGCGATTTGCCGCACCTTTAAATACACATAATTCAATTACTAAACACTAACAAAAATTGAATTTAGTACGGAAGTCTCCTTGCCTCGCGATTTCCTCCCGTGTAGTCCTGAACACAGCAAGATACAAAGTACCTGCCTCGCGAGAGTGAAGAGGGCCCGCCTCGCCTCGTGTCACCTCGCGCGAGGTCGCCTCGCGAGGCCCTCGTGAGAGTGAGGAGGTAGCACTAGGTCAGTGAGATCCTAAGATTAGGTACTTTACGAGATTAGAATGTTAAACGATTTTTGACTTAATAAGAAAAAGAAAAGAATTTTATACCATGAACATTATGTCAGACTGAATGCGTCTCGCATAGCAGAATACTCAGGCACGCGTCACCGAGAATCGGTGGGTGCGTTCACATGATCTGTTTGATTGAATACCACAAAATTAAGACACGAATACGTAAATTCTGAATGTTTAAAAATATTCGAATATCCGAATATTCGACTTGCAAGGCCCTAATCACGATGTTTTCCCTCACCGTAAGATCATCGGCGTGTGTATGAGTGACCATGTTTTATGCTCTGCCAAGAATACCTGTATCGCATACCCGGATAGCCCACACAATGAAATATGCAATTTCTATTCGCTACTAAACATTCTTAATCAAAGTCGCGTCATCTGCCAACTATTTGAACGCAAGCAATATGCTTCGCACTCTGAAAGCCTACGGGAGGGAGCTTAACTACTGAACGCTCTCGTCGCGATAAACGCTAAAATCTCTTGAAAACGTGTTTTAGAGGATGTTCTGCAAAAAAAATTACATTCTTGACTGGATTTCCGAAATGAAAAGAAGACTGAAATGTCAGCTTGTTTCAGAGGTCAAAACCATTCTTTGGGTGCCTTGAGGTTTCTATACTTAAATTATGTACTAAAAATACTTTTGTAAAAAAAATTATCTAAGTGACTACTAACCCCTTTACGTCACGCCTGTGCGCATTCCTTGAGACACGTTAGCACCTAGTCGAGTTTGCAGTGAATAGTTTATCAGTTATCTAGCACCATAACACTAGCTTTACTTACTTTGGGGCTAGATGGCGTTGTGTGAATTGTCGAAGCATATTCATATTTAATTTCATTTTTCTGTTTTTTTCATAATTCTTTCATTTTTAACAGGTTTTTTTTTAAATTGAAGATCTTTATCTATGTCAGAACTTCGGTTCAGTGGTCGTAATAAGGTTGTATAGTGTCCCATTGAGCATTTCTCCAGTCCATGCGATGTACAATAGTGGTCTTCGGCACTCGCAGTGATAAGAGGGCCCGCTGAGCGGTCGCCGCTCGATCGTCGCAGATCGGCGGTTCCCATGATCGGTGCGCGGGCGCAGCCGATACCGCGGCATTGTCTCTCAGACCGTCGGGTACCCGGCGGTCACTCAATTTTATCATAATGTGCAACCATTACAGATATTCCGCGGAACGATATGAGGCAGTTCAAATACCAAAACTGATAGTAAAATACGAGTAACAAGTTGTATACTAGCTTTTGTAGTTAATAGTTTGTATAGTGCATTCTTCTTCAGGAACTCCATTGTATGATAGAATTAACAGACTTTTCACAAGCTCCATTATAATTTATTAGCTATAATTTATCAGTTGTATATAGATCCAATATAATTGTAGTGGAACTCTTGTAAAAAGTTTTTCAATTCTATCATCCTAACTTTGCATTGGAATATTTGCACGGGCTTTCCAATTTTATGTTTAAATAGGTAATTATTCAACCTAAATAAATGATACGGTAAAAGCTACGCGTATTCTAAATGCTAAATAATTAAATAATTATAGAACTCGATATTATAATAGCATCCAGTATAATCAACACTTTGAACAAGGAGGAAATCGCAGTCGACAAAAAAATAATTGAAGCCCCGGCAAAGTTGCCTTCGTCTTGGCAATTAAAAAAGTTAAAAATGTTTGTGTAGTCGAAAGATAATCAGCTTTAAAACAATGCTTAAAAGGACTAAAATGGCTCAGCTTAATGAGCTATTTACATCCTTCGAGAAAGATAAGCGTTTTGAAGTTAAGAAAGCCTTCCACCTATTCACTGAAAATAAAATGTATAAAACAAACGGATGTTTTAAAGAAAATTAAAAACAAGGAAGTTTTGCCGATCGCGCTCGCTAATCTAGTCCGTGTAAAGAAGAAATTAAAACAACTTTCTTGGATATTTATTACGCTACTTTTATTAGCTTTTATTTTTACTTTTCAAGACCGAATTTAAATAAGGAGAAGGGTTCTTTCGCCTCGCTTTCCGTTTCAATACATTTGCCATTGCACGAGTTCTTTTTCTGAGCGAGTCGATGGCAAAAGGTATTATGTTTTAGACGCCCAAAATTTGGCTGCATTTTCAGTAGCTTCGCAGAGGTCTTTCGTTATGCAGATGTCTGGGCAAACAGGGCAGCATAAAAGGTGGTGCATGGTTTGTGGTGTACACCGCACACGCAAGTTTCATCATCCGTGTAGATCGACATACGTTACTTACGTTTCGAGGTACCTTTGAAAACATCCAATATTTCAAAACATTGTATAGCTATACACATAGAAAGCGTATCGTCCGCGCTCAACACATTTTTGATCCTAATCTAATGTAACTGATGTACATTTTATTCCATACTTACATAATTTTATATATCGATCGATGGATAAAGATCAAATGATCTGAGGAAACGAGAGCTTTATGCATAATGCATTGTCGCCATGAAAGTAGAGCTCAATAAAACGGTGATTTAGGACCCCCCACGAGGTTGGGCCCCGCGCGAAGGCTCGCGGAAACTCGCACCTGGTTTTATCTTAATCTTGTAAGGCTGTATCGGAATTATTCATAATGGCTTATTACCATTTAATATGACCGCGATGGTGTCATAAAAGAGTGTTAATCCTCGCCCGCTCTATTGCCTACTTCCGTTTGGTACAGTTTCCCTTGCGCCGTTTTGCGATGTAGTAGGTAGCCGGTTTCGTTGAATGTTTTGTAGTTTTTTTTTATTAGTAGACTCGAATTACCTAGAGGTAAATAATGTAAATATATTATTTTTTCTACACCGTGACAAACGAGCACAACCTACCGGTACCGGTTAGCGGTAACTGTCGCCCATTACATCGGCGATTCATACATTTAGGTCGCAGGCAACAAAATGTAGAAATAGATGAGGAATTGGTACTCACCCAGGCGGATTCCTACCTGATGAATTCTGAAGAAAAATGAATTACAACTAAACTTTGTATAGATAGAAGTAGGTACAAGAATCCAATAATACTTAGGTACCTATTGGACTCAAGTATCCACAAATCACACTCGACAAACATTGTCCCACACAACATTTTATTATTTATCAAACCGAGAATAGTCATAAAGCCAAAATGCCTTTAATATCAGATCATAAAACAAGTTCTTTGTTCCCGTGTTAAAAATCCGAGATGATGGTCCTTTGAAAAGCCATAATGAGTATTGATTTAAATTGCCTGGATTAAAAAATCTGGGAAAAATTATAACGAGATGATGCCGGCGTTTGTTTGTTTTGCGGTGTCATATTGTGGATACGCACATAAAAAATAGTGCTTTAATAGGTATAGGAGGTGGTTAATACGTAAAACATGCGATTGATAGTTGCTTCAGCACATTTTTATTCAATATGTAGTGAGTAGTAGGTATTAGGTTTATGCACGTTTCTTTCTCAAAATGCAATTCCCTAATTTAGTCGAAATCTATCCAGCAGTCTAAGCCACGGACTATTTACATTGTGTAAGTAGTCCAGATAGACAGATATATTTTATAGGTATACATATGTTTTCCAATGATAATTCAAGCAATACCTTATGTTATTTATGTTTTATCCTTTATCCACGCCCAAGAGCTCTCTAGAGAGTTTTGCTCTCATGCCAAATGTTTTGAAATGTATTCTCTTGAACTACACATTGACAATTACTAAAATGTAGCGGCATCAAACTTAACCATATTAACCAGATATCCTCTGTGCAGATGTTTGGATACGCAACGAATGATATCAGATGGGCCATTGTCTGAATAGCACCGTAGACACACAATCAGGTGACGTTGTAATATCCAAGGTGATCCCCGCAATATCGCCAAACACGTGATATTTGACAAAGCTAGTAGCACTACAATACTAAGTACTATTTCCAGGGTTTGTATGGTAAATATAATAAATATAAGTAAAAGAATATAACATATTAGACGAATAAAACTTCAATAAAATCCAACGGTCTTATCCACTCAAAAACAGCTTTTAATTTTTTAAGAATAATGAAGCAGACATTTTTATAACAAAGGTCCTTGGCCGTGCATCTTGATCTTAATGTTATCTCTAATAGGTCAATAAATAAGGGGCAACGTGCGAGCTTCGGCGACACATACACGCCAAGGGTTTATTAAAACAAAAAATACACAGAAACGATGGCCGTTCACAATATTGCCGCGCGTTTTATTCATATTTTAATGCCTGCCTCATTAAATTTTTTTTTTTTTTTTGGTTAGGTATACTAAGTCTTCATACTTCACTCTGTTTATTGAAATGATGTGGGCTAAATATGAATAACAAGTCAACGAGAGTCAAGTTACTACGTAATACCTACGGAAATTTAATTATACGTACCTATACGAAAATGAATAGGACCTACTCTATGGGTAGTTTGTGTAATGTAAAATATTTAGGTTATTTATCGCAATTATAAAAAATGGTTACATGTTAAAGATCTAATCTGTAAAATTAACTAAAATCTTATTAAACCTAATTTGTAAAATGAAGTTCTAATAGGTGATCCATATTTTCCGATCGACATTTGAACTTATGAATGAAACGTAAAGGCACAATGAATCGAGCAAGCCACAGCGGCCGGCCGGCGCAATCTCGCGCGGCATCTCCGCCTTGCCTTATGACGGCCTCTCTTTTATTTAGATATTGTAGGGCCCTCATTTTTATTCAACCAAATACATTATTATGCATAAATAAATACCTCTCCTTTTTCCTGTTTTTTCTTCTTTTTACTTTATTTCCATCGTTATTTTAATACGTTGCATTTGAAAGCCGGCTTCGTCACCTCGCGCCCGTCGCTTGAGATGTGGCGACAATATTTAACAGATAACGAGATAAGGCCGCTTTAGAGCGGTTTGGTGTAACTCGATGCTATCCGAGCAGGAATCGTTTGTGTATTATGCTTTCGGGCGATTAAAGGGAATATTTCCAGTGTTTTGACGGAACACGGGGAGGTTCCGTTTGCTAGGTTTGTGTTCAAAACACATTAATTTCATAAAATTTCTTGATTAAAATTTGTTATAATGTTGTATCTTTTCTTCAAATTGTTGAACTGAGTATTCCGAAGTTTCCTGAAGTTAAAAGAAGTTTTCCCATCTGCAAATGTGCTATCATCTCAACATCAACTGACTAATTGCTTTATTACATTTCGTTGAAGTTAGTATTCCGAAGAAGTTTTTTAAGTTGAAGGAAGTTTCCCCATCTGCAAATGTGCTATCATCTCAGCATCAACTGACTAATTGCCTTACTGTTGAACAGTCCTTCTAAATAATCTCTGTGAGAGGGATATGCAAATGTGCAGATAATCTATTGTTTTAACTAGACTAAGCCTTTATCAGTTAATGCAATACCGCCATGCAGCAACGCTTGCGTCTTACGATTCCAACTTTGTACATAGTTAAGCATTTTGGTTACGTGAAACATAAATGCGTAAGTCTAATTATGTTATTGGTAGGAGTTACAGACTTCCATCAAGTGCGTTATGTGATCGTTTGTAAAAAAAATATTTTTTACTACATATCTATAAATAAACCATCCAGGCATTTGACTGCAACCTTGCCTTGTCGTAAGTTAGAAGATACGGCCAAAGATTGAAAAATGCCTGTCTAGAAAGCGTCTATTCACTAAAACAGTGTGAACAGCCTTGGAGCTGCAGCTTGAACTCTAAAAGAAATAAACTTCCCAAAAAGATTTTACAAACAAAATCTCGAGTGCAGCGTCCGCCTTAACACCCCGGCGGCGGCGGGCGGGCCGGCGCGGGCGCAGGTCGGCAGTAACAATTAGTGCGCGCGCGGCGGTAGCGCCCCCCGCCGAGCGCCCCGCGGGGCCGAGCGCCCGACACGCACGCTTATCCTAATATTTTAATATCTTAATAACCATTTAGGGGACGTTAAATCAGTACCTTAGGGAGTAATCCAATCACGCTAAAAACTTAAACCGACTTTGTTGTTGAACTGCCGAAGTGGCGCGTCATGAGTGGCGGTTGGGCCGTTTTCTACTGTATAATAATCATCGTGGTGTTGTCTCGGTTATGCTCTTGCGCACGAGGACCCGGGGTCCGCCTTGACCATGATTCCGGATTTGGCAGATCAGGTAACTACAATGGAGTGACTGCCATCTGCAGCAGCAGGGCTGCTAGGAGAACCTGACCTTATTGGATCATGGTTACCTACACATCCAGTCGCCTGAATGAGCAGATTTAATCACGATGTTTTCCCTCACCGTTAGAGAATCGGTTAGTATTCAACTAATATACATAACTCAGTCATTGGTACATGGCCGCAGTGGGATTCGAATTCGGTACCTCTCGCTTACGAGCGGAATACCGTAACCACTCGGCCACTGATGCTCGACCGGCCGTTGTTATAAATACAAAGGAATTATAGATAGGTACGCGAATTATGTAAGTAAACTTTGATTTAACCTAATTTCCTACTAGCCTAAAAAAATGTACTCCTCAGAAGGTACCAAACGTGTACAAAATGCTGTCCAAATCTAAACAGGTAGTGTACTGACACAGTGACACTAACATCTGAAATAATTCAACTAAGATTTCCCTTTGAGCAGTGACATGACCCGGTCTAATGACAAATGTTGGTCGTAAGGGGTCGTTAATGGCTGGAAAGTTCGGCTCGGCGCGGGCGGCGCGGGCGGCGCGGGCGGCGCGCGCTGTGTACGCGGCGCACAACGGCGCACAACGGCGGTTATTGAGTGCGATTTGGGCAGCGTCTCAATACAGTACATACGACTGATTTACGAGACGAGCGTGTGCCCTTTGTGCTCCGACTGACTAATGGACGGACGCTCACGGACATTTATGTAGATTGATTGTATA
The DNA here is from genome assembly GCA_905147135.1 of Blastobasis lacticolella. Lineage (NCBI taxonomy): Eukaryota > Metazoa > Arthropoda > Insecta > Lepidoptera > Blastobasidae > Blastobasis > Blastobasis lacticolella. Next base: position 13,445,206 of record LR990043.1, read on the forward strand.
AATTTTATTCACAATGTTAATACAGTAACAGATTTAGATGTCATTTAGAAATGGCGCTCTAAAGTTGTGCAATTTAGGCCGTGGATAATGGATGACGAATGGCCGGTTTCTATGGGCAGGGGAGGGGCGCGGGCGGCGATTGTCATGTGTGGCCTGGATCGCGCATCCAGCGCCGGCGCCGATCTTTACAACTACAGTATTGCTTAAACAGGTACCGGACAATAGGCGCGTCCCAGTTTGTGACTTCATGTTATGCGTTCTGTACTATATGGCCATCACTTATCATGTTTCTATTAAGTATTACAGGTGCTGTATTGTAAGTATTTCTATAACGGAGAACATTACAATTTTATTTATTTATTATTACATAAATATAGGTATAGGTAGGCTACTTTGCCCTCAGAATTCCAAAGGATAATCGAAATAAAAATACACAACCGACATACAATACAAAAACTAAGTAGCCGACATTCCATTTACTCGATGACTACTTTTTAATAAGATTCGAAGATAATATTTTAATATCTGGGAGCATATAAAAAATATGATACAAAACGTTTAGTTACGGAGCGAAGAAAGGGACAGTATGAGAAGGACTTGCCGCGTCATCTTATCGACACGGATCAAACGTTGTTAATCAGAAATTTTAATGACCATAGTTCAGAAAATAATAACTTTTCTTCGCCTACCGATACCCACGGCGCTTGAACAAGTTTGATACTTTTGGTTGTATTCTCACGTTCGATTCGGTCAAGACGAAATGGGTATATCTAGCTAGCCGCACTGAATGGACCATCGGTACAACGATGTTTTAAAGAACTTGAAGAAGTGGTAGCGATGGTTGAGGTCAATCTCCAGGATCAACTCATATGCAGCGGGTTGCGGTTCACATCTCTGAAGGTTCATAACACATTGCACAAAAGAGTCCACGCTTAGATCTGGCACAAATTACTGCTCTGCTAGACAGCATTAGGTACCATCAGTCACTTTCCATCAGGTGACCCGTTTGACGTAGATATTTATTTATTTATTAGTTCATATTACAGTTTTACAGCATTGAAATACGATATGATTTATTTTGACACTAGAAAATCCGTGTAAGCTTTATCTACCTATTAAGTACAGGTAACTTCTGAATACCTCAATAATTAATTTTAACATAGTGTGCGAATACATAAATACAATAAATCACGGACTAATGCGATGCCAGAAAGATCCCAGCTCAGCCTAAGGTACAGACAGTACGGCAGGGCTAATTTTCAGTGGAACGTGGTATTATGACCCTTCACAAAGTAGCATAGGGAGCCGATGAATACAAACAGCACAAAGAGGAATGGGGTGAAGGTTTGCACATCACCAGAAAACGTCCATGTTGTTGATGTTTTACCAAACGAAACAGATAAAGATGATTTACCATCTGATTATTTCTAATACCTAGAAGGTGGCAAATCATGCCCACCTTACACCTGTAAGGTAATACAGTTTCAAAAACCTCATTCACCATTCGAACAGCCCAAGCACTGAAGGAGGAAACCAAGATCGCAACCAAGTATCAAGACGTGCAAGGCGCACCGCGTCGCGGTCACGCAGCGGCGACGCGACGAGACAGCTCGGCATTCGGCTTATTGTGCGGCCGCGGCCGGCCCGTCAGCCACCTCTACGTGCTACTATTTGACAACTAAGCATACATATTATCTTCGCGGGGGGCTGTCCGAACCGATTGAACGGCGAGCCTCCCTGTTTGTAGAGAGACCCATTGCGTCTGACGTCTACTATTACAATTAATTGGATCAATAGTAGTTACGAAATGTTTTTTTCGAAATCAAAATTGGGTTGGAGATGTGTTTCGTGTTTATAGAGTAGTGGATATGCAACTGCTTATGTCTGTATGAGGTAGTAATGTTGATGCTAATTCACAGAGCGCAATCAAATTTTAACTGTCTATAAGATTGAAGCGACGCTGAGTCATTTCAGAACTGTGTTGTTATAAATTAGCGGAAGGAGGTTGTCGATTTTCTGTTGGAAAGTGGACCGTTTTCGCTGGTAATAAGGGTGCGGCTGACCGCCCGCTGCCCGGTAGCGACATCCAATCGATTCGTCACGGGCCGGTATCTGCAGCCTTCAATTAATTATATAACCACATAAAGACGAATCGTATTCGACGTAATGGGTCAATTTTTTATCACAGCGAAATCTCGTGTCAGGAATATGAGGTGTTAATATGTTTCCATTATTATCTTCTTTTTAATTAATCGCCATTTTATAATGGAGTAGCGCCCCGTCCTGGCTCCGAACAGGTACAAACGTAAAGCTCACATTGGTGAAAATCTCTTTTGAGGTGTAGTTTTGAGATTATCTCTTTCAGACAGATCGTTACAGTTCACGGCTGATTTCAATCACCTCCAAATTAATAGTGGATGATTAAGAGGAAAGTCTTTAAAATATAACGTTAAGTACAGCAACGGAAATAGTTATATGATCCCAATAGGCCAATAGCGTACCTGTTCGATCGGACTCATCCTCCGCCGCGCAGTTCGATGCGCTCACGCACAGCGATAAATTACTGAATAAAACTGCTGAAAAAAGATGATCACGTACTACACGAATTATATGGACCAAGCAAACGGTCACCACGAAAAATTCTTAAAAAGATAGACCAAAAAGATTATACAGACAGGAAATCGTGAAGCGAATTCCAGTTGTCAGCGCGAGTACAAAAATTAATTATTGGCAAGCTGATCCACGAACGGGAACAAATCAATTCGCTCGACTTATTTTATCTTAACAATGCGATGGTCTAGGACAATTTATTAACTAAATGCGCTTGACATTTAAATTCTGTTCGTCGCCAGCCCATCAAGTGGGTATTTGTGTTACTTGACCATTAGCGGAACTGGACACGGCATTATCGTCGATTACTATATAATTTGAATGGACAAATTGGTATTGATATATCGACAGATAATGGCCGCGGAGAGAGGCGCGCCGGCGCGCTTCGCTGGCTGCATTGTGCTCTATAATAAATGGCAACAACAGGTGAATAACTAATTTCACTCATAACATTAGCCGTGCACGGGCGCAGTGCAATATTAATACGTCACTGCGTGTCACATCCGTCCATTTATACATATAACACAATATCCTCGTCATTATTCATAGAATGGAAATTTAACGTGTGCTACTAGTTGCGACATTAACAAATAGGGTCGCTTTGACATGTATTCTCATATAATTTTATGGTATTCAATCTGCACCGAGAGACGAAAGTGTAGATTGAAAGAGACAATATTGTTATTACGTTGTCATGAAATCTATAGTAGCCAAATGCAACAGCGTCCACCTCCCAAGCGGTAATACAGCCAAACACACCAAGTCTTTTTTTTAAGTATTACCTAAGTAATGCGATGACACTAATAATATTGATTGTCGCAGTGAATTAACAATTTATTCTCATGGACCTTACTTATAAATCGGTAAATGAGTTAAGTAGAGGAATCCCCTGACGCTGGTTCGAAACGTAAGAATTACGTAAAAATCTGGAACGGGAGAAAGTAGAAACTAAAATACAAGACTATAAAGAACATTATAACAGCGATAAAGGATATGATCATATCGGTGAAGGCGGATTATTAAAAGGCTACAAGGACCCGAAAATGAAAGATGTGTTAGTACTTACTCGTACGTCAGCCAAAGAAAGAGCGAATGCGAAATTGGAGGCATTAAAGAAGAAAGAAGATATCGAATATATTAAAGTTTGGAAAGGTAGTAATATAGTTATTGGAGATGTTTCAATGAGTGTGCGGTGTTGTAAACTTTCTTGCTCAAATTATTCAATTGGACTATCCATGAAAGGTTTTAGTCGATTTACATCTACCCACAGATTCTAAACAACCGAAGTATATTATTATATCGGAACATGAAATGATAGCAAATAATTATTATGTTAGTTGATATAAATAAGTAAATATATTTTACTTCATTAATATTGATGAAGTAAAAATTAGGTTTACGTGATTTGATATCAAATAAGGCAATGATGACCTCTGTATTTAAATAATTTCTACATATAATTATACAGTAATAAAATATATATTTTACTTAACTAAAAAAACAAATATCGCATTCTGATTTGTGTACTTTTGTCAACAAATGACCTTTATCAACAGATACGCGCGCAATCAGAATATGGTGGAATGTAAGTGTCAACAATTGTCCATAAACTGCGAATAATTGGTGTTAATATGCAAGTTATATTGCCCATTTAGATATACTGATAGCTCAATATAGAAAAAACAGCTAAAAGAAAATGAGGAAGGACGCCAACATAAAGATCACATCAGTTTGAGTTAGTCTCATTCAAGCAGGATCAAGAACTAAATTGAGGAGGACAAATTAATAGCGTGAAGCGGCAGCAAGGAGTAGCTATATAATTATCAAGTTCTATGAGTAGAAGGTGCTGCTGAAATCAAATAAGACCGAAATGTTAAACTCTTATTTCCAATAGCTCAACAAAAGTAATTAGGTGAGTTTTAAAAGGAATGTACCTAACCCTGCTGTTATTATTAATTCATTCACGTCAGAAATGTAGACACAGTGATTTAAGGGACTAAAATATGAAATAAATAAAACGATCAGAGTAATAAAACATGCAGTCCAAATATCGAGGGACATTGTTTTTGTCATTATTAAAAATGCAAAACTCAGAATGAAATATTTGATGCGGTCGACGCCATTATATAAATGGAATTATTCATGGAGGCAGACGCCGGAAAAAGCCAGCGAAATTCGACAATTCATTTGTTTGCGCGACTGTTGCGGCTTCATCGACGCTGGATCGCATACGCGATTATACCCCCGATCTATTTACAGTTTTGATAATTAGGTTAGTGATATCCCACTGACAGGTGACGGGTTAAATTCAGTTTTCGCCAATCGAGCTTGGCATTTCCAAAAACAGGAATTAACTTCACGTTTGGATAACATTTTAATGAATGCGTCAATCTATTAACATCGAAGCCGGCGCATGTAACAGCACGTTACAGCTTCTACACATCCGCGTATGTAAAATAGGTGGCTAGGTTAGGTATAGCCTGATAACCCTACGCACCCTCCCCACAAGTGCTCAAAGCGGGCGCACCGACTCGTCAACCCTTTGCCGCTCACTCGCTCGTGAAATCACTCAAATACTGAATATTTTAATCTGAGCAGATAACGAGCGCGCAATTCTATTAGATGCAGCTCGGCATAGGAGGTGACGCGCGCTGTTTGCTCTATGCAGTCTGTAGAGACCAGTAATAACGTTAGTGTGCTTTGCTGTATGAGGGGTGGCATGATATTTGCTAATTGTATCGTTTGTAAACATTACATAAAATATTGCCTACCTACACGCACACACAGTGCGGTGATCATGAATTAAATGACATAGCACTCTGCATTTGTACTTAAACTAATTTGATTTTTAGTATACGTATTTACATTTTTCCTGCCCTAGGCATTAAGAGATTTCAAACACACCTAATTCGTACCAACCTAAATTATTAACAATTCGTAGAGGGCTGGAACCGCAAACGAAAAGGCATAGCCCGAAACCCTTTTCGCACTCCGTATAACGCAATAATAAAGTTTGCCAACTATAACCCGGGGTGGAAATCCGGCCACGGTAATAAGTCTCGGAGTTCACTTCATTTTAAAAGCATGTATAAATATATCACGTCGAGCAATAAAGCTATCAAATATTTACTAATCTGGAGCGGTGAGAGCGGCGCGAACCCTTCTGGGGCCGGCTCATAAAATAAATTGAAATAGTCGCGCCGCCCCCCAAATTAAAATATTCAAATGGGACGCACGCGCAAGAAAATTGAAAATTGTCGTCTATCGCCCGCAAATGAAACCTATAACTCCTTCAATACACTGCGGGACAATTTTGTGGGCATGATGGTGTTTATTATTTTTATACATACTCGGTCTAGACTTGATACTGTTTGTAAGTAAATATTAGAAATTAGTTCTTTCAATTATCTGTCTCCCAGAGCTGTCTACTTGAACGTTACTGTACTGTTGTATTGTCGGCTATTTGAATTCAGTGGTACTTGTTTATATTCTATATACTTCGTTCCACTTTATTATAACAATTTGCCTGCCTTGGCAATGGCATAAAGTGGAACTGGTGTACAAAAGGTGATTTAATTCATATTACAATGGAGCCATGAAGTCACAACACAAAGTGTTAAATATTAATTAGCATAGTTCTCGAGTGGCGACCACGTACCAGAAGATGCAGCGTAGGTAGGTCTCCCGCAAGGTGGACCGATGGTGTCTGGTACCAGCTGGATGCGGAGAGTGGCCAGCAGCGGACATCTTTCAGCTGGTATGATGATTCAAATATTTATTTCACTCGATGCTTTTTCGATTGTTTACTATAATTTATTTTATTACATGTAAGTTCCTGCAGTGTGCAAATAAAGAGTTATTGTATTGATGCTGATTATAATTCCGATTGTAAAGAAAAGTAATAAAGATTAGCAGTTTCCATGACGTCGCCAAATGAATTTATATATTCACTAAACTTGTATTTCGCAGTGTACCATTTGCCGTGCACGCTAGTGTAGCTAAATACGGCGGGCGTCTGTTTCGATATGCCCCCGAATAATGCCATAAATGGTCTTCACTTTTATGACTGTAATTTGGATCTCAATTCTTGAATTAGTATTCGGTATTTGTTTTATACGTCAGTAGCTTCCTTTCACCGTACAAAATCGGTTTTAAGTGAAAGTTTATAGTGAGACATTTATTTTTTATACCGTGATTTACCATGAGGTAAGTATTTTACGGACGAATGGACTGATTAACGAAAAAACAGAAAAAGAAGGATATGGAATATGGAATCTGTAATGGAAATATAATATGTGGACTAAGCCGCGAGAACATAATAGTTCTGTTAGTGCACAAATAGCATTTCAAGGAAATGGCCAAGATATACATTTTGGCCTAAATATAGAGTTTGTAGAGTTAGGCTTTTTAGGGTATTTTAGAGTTAGGGGCTTAGCTCTTCTATATGAAGCTGTTATGAGCATCCGAGTATTGGCTAAAAAAATTTACATGTTTTTTTGTTAGTAGTGTGGACTTTTATTAAAAACATTACTACTTTTACTTTCTAGCCTTTCTATACAACACTTAAGTAAGTACCCTATACGTTTATTTTTATATTCTGCACCTTCCTTTATAGGGGTCGGAGATACAGGAAAATAACTAGAAAATAAAAATAGCAGGTTTTTGTATTTCAATCAATTGAATCATCATCTCTCGCGCACGAGGGCAAGGGGTCTTCACTAAGATCCAGGGTTTGACAGATCAGGTAACAGTGGAACGACAGCCATCTGACCTCCGTGACTCTGCTACTAGGGGAAAATGACCAAATTGAATCATGGTTACACATTCAATATGAATCGGTATCATCACGATGTTTTCCCTCACCGTAATAGCATCGGTTAGCATTCAACTAATGTAAATAACTCAGAAAAGGATTCGAACCCGGTTCCTCTCGCTTACGAGTCGGATACCTTAACTACTCAACCACCGACGTTCCTTACGATTACCTTGTAGTGTCACAAAATCTTAAATACCGGGATCTGTACTTTACTTAATATAATTTTTATGGTCTAAGCCCAAAGCTAAAGTGGGCTGCTGGAGTATGTAGAATAACGAAAAATGCTGCAACTTCACATTATGTGGTTAACAGAATTTCCAGGTGATTTGTGTCATAAGACATTGCCATGTACGAAACCCATATCTGACCGTGATACTATTGTATTCTGCTGATTACCACACGACAGAACAAAAAAATCCTGTTCTTCATATTCAGTACGAATAAAAATACCTCAGATGGTCCATTTCTTTAGCTTATTATTCCTGTATTCCACACATATGTGTGATAGTTTCGGCGTACAGTTTTGTAAACTTCACTCAAAGCAAATCTAGGCACAGTCTCGCAGACCAGTCTAGTCTAGCCTCCTACAAGTTTACTCTCTATGACATCCGTATTAAACAAGTTGGGGGTGTATGCGTGAATAAGTCAGAGCACAGGTAAGCGTGAGAGTTGACATTGTCGGTAGTGGCTTCCGCTGTTATGTGGTCAGCGCTGATTTTGTGGTTTCATTTCGCGTAACCTGATAGATGCAAGGACTGTGACACCTACATCCTTGCCATCCGATGAAGGGGTGCTTTGTGTCGATTTACTGTGTTTTTTATATTTATGTTTGGTTTATACTAGTCGAGCATCTCATAAATGTAGCAGTATTTTTGAAGATCATTTCATTAGAAATTCGTGAATTGTATTAAATGGGCATGGGCATCCCCGATATTGTATAAATTACTAACTTTAAAACTACTACAAAGAAGGGGTACCTATATTGCTAAAAATGTTCTAGTGCCAGATAATCATTACTAATATCTTATTTAATTTTATGTTAATGACTAGAATATGATTATTACAATATTTAGGTATACGTAAGTATACGATTTAAACTACAATCTGATTCCACCCCATGATCTACAAACGAGTTGGCAATCAGTTCGGCTCCGATCACGGTCGATAAACAACACTATGGCAAAGCTACAAGTGAGTAAGGCACGAGCTGCGTCCGGTCTAGTGCAAGCGATACCCTGGGAACCGGCCGCCTTCCGCCTGTAGCCGCAGCGCCGAGGACATGCGATGACAAATATCTCTACTTTAATATGATGACTTATCAACCTACCTACTAAGAGATAGACACATAATTTATGTGTTTTGTGAGCGCGTAAGTGCATCACCTTAAGAATCATATTGGCGTGCAGTTGCTACAAATTTTTTATAGTATTCATGAAATCATATTTTTTCTATTGAATATAAATACTCTGGGGATCAATGATGGAGTTATTTGGGTCTTAGTGACAGCGAATGGCTCTTATTTTAGCAAAGTGATTTTGACTAAAGAAACAGAACATCTATAGATAGGTACTAAATTGAAAATTTTCTAGGAGCGGTACTGAATGCATTTAGGCACATAAATTGTTCGGGAAAGTATCAAGGAACGTAAGTACATGCAGCAGTGCGTGTTAAAGTTCTTGAGAGAAGTGGACATTGACACATCTGCTTCATATTCTGGAGCACATAAAAAAGCAATCCCGCGCAAACTCGCGGCCCGACGACAATCCGAAAGATATGACGGTAGGACCTCATTACTTTTAACACCAACCGTTTATCTCCCGCGCTGACCTCAATCGACCTTTCGGAAACACTTTTTATTCACTTCATACCATTTAAAAGATTTAAAGCGTTTGCTTCCAATCATAAAATTATTAATGTGATCGTAAAATTGGGCAAATTTTATTGTCTCGAAAGCATAATGGGAAACTAATGTAGCGTGTTATTATTCAGATCGGCTGTAGCCGTAAAATACGAGTGTTTGTGTCTGGGAGCCGGCGCGGGCGCGGGGGCGGCGGGCGGCTGCGGCGGAAGCCCCCTCTGCCATTTGAATTTCAAACAATATCGGCCATATTTCATTGGAACAGTTATGATATTCTTCCTTTACGTTTTTATCGTACGTGTACTCAATACTAACAGAAATATGTTAATTCCCAGGGTCAAAGTTCTACAAAATTGGAATCCCTATGCACACTCGGTTCACTGCTAGTTAACATTTGAATAAAGAAATAAATATTTATTGAAGGCAATTTGGAAACGTCTAATAAAAATTCGTTGACTTTATAATTGTAAGTTATATGGAACGTATTTTCTACGTACGCTTATATTATTAAGTACATTAGGAGAATACGCAAAGGCGAATAACACTATTGTATGTAAATATAAATGGACTAGAAAATGTGGTTGACTAATCTGGCCTTTATCGGGTCGTGGGTCGTATGGAGTTATTTATCGGATTATGAGTAAGTGAGCTGGAGGGCAACGGCGCGCGATGCGCATCGCGGATTCACAGAAGCGCACAGAGAGGCTGTTGTGCGCCTGCGCATCGCGGTCAGCGCGCGCGCCGATATGAAATTATCATTAGAACCACATGGTGCGGCGCGTCGCGGGAACCGGCCGTCGCATTCCCGCTTTGTGCCGCCAGCCGGCCACCGACGCGAACCATCTTTACTACGCCCTTATGAAATAAATCGCGATAAAAAATGCAAGATAAGCCGCGCAAGTGTTCGAATTATTGAAAGCATCCTTAAAAGTCAAGAGGTTGCACATACATGAGCATCCCGTTAGTAATTGGACCCTAAATGCGCGGGGTCCAAGTATTTTGGACGCGAATAATAAATATTAATAAAGAGCGGTGCGTTTCTCTTTTTACGTGAGAAACGTACGGGAAGAGAAGACAATATGCTTTTGTTTTTCTTTATTGTTATTGCAGTAAAACATTTAGCGGGCGGCTTCGGACGATAAAACACGTTATTTTGTGTGACAAAACGTCGGGCTTCATGAGAAAATATCGACCCGCAGATAGTGGAATAAGCGAATTATTAGTGGCGCTCCATGCGAGAGGGAACCAATAACTAAGACAATACGTTGGATAGATGTTTACATGAATGTATTTTATTGCACCTGCGAACGTCTCTTTAATGTTTTGTTCATTTTGTCAATGTGAATAAGAAACAACGCATAAACTACAATACAATGTCTCAAGCACTTCATTTTGTTATTGTGAGAGTTGAGACAACCTCAACTCCGACTACGTCTTTCTGGTATACGAATGCTTAATCTATATTAGGCCTTAATTAAAATTCGTAAGAGTACAAATTATATTTTATTCTATACCATAAACTTGAATTTACTTTTAAAAATTAACAGAGAAAAGAGCGGTTTCAGAAAAATCGTGTGGGATATCAAACGAAAGCTGGTTTATAAGCCTGTTCCAAAAATATATTCAACCCTATTCTCACACTGTGACATTTCGACAACGACATTTTATTTTTTCCTCTCTATTAAAATGTCCTAGAAAACGATATTTGGCAATAGAGAACAAACACTCACTCCACCGACTGAAGATCCATCTATCTAAATAAAAATCCTTAACACTCCCATCCTACAGGGTTAGGTAGAGACTATTGAGTGCCAACCTCACACACACCTCTTTCACCACTTACACCACTTTCCACATACCTACATTTGCCCAAACAATTACACAGGTTGAGGACAGTTGACTTGCCCTTTTTCGAGAAGATCCGTTTCATAAACAATTTATCACCCGCACCATTCAACAACTGTTCGAACTCAACATATTGACTTTAACCAAAACCAAATTGTACCGTAAATTAATTTGATTGGTTCACTGTAGCAGAACGCGCTCCCTATGATAATGTGGACAACAATAAATTGGCCACTAATAAGATAATTGGGCGAGCTCTATACGCACGTAAATCAACATCTTAACAGCTGTGGCTGGCCAAAGGAGAACCCGCAGGCTTTATGTGGTCAAAATAAAGTTATGTTATACCGGATTTATTGTTACTTCCTCTACCCTCTGCTCATTGGTGAATCGTCAGCGCACCACTGATGCTGATGGTGGATTGAAGAAATCATATCATCTCTGAATATAGAGCGTGTCACCTTCATTAATTAGTCATATTGCAATAATAAAAGCAATAAACGCATATATTTATTGTTTATTTAAGAGAAACAAATACAACCATTCGTTCAACAGTAAGTCCAAAATACTAGGCTAAATAAAGGCTGTATCGCAGTAACAATGAAATTAATAGTAGAAACTTCTAATTAAATATGAGTAGGATAATTAATAGAGACTTATCGCCGATGAATCCTCATTGCAGAATATTTTTATATCATAATGTAATTGTAATTTGATTACAGGAGTTTTTTATCTCTGTACCATTTAGAATTTATAATCAGTAAAATTTCAAACATTATTTTCCTTTTTATAATAAAATTTTTAGTTACAGTCGCTCCGAAATGCGACCAGAACTCTCATATGACACGAAGCCATTGTCACCCTACAGTTGTATGATTCACTTGACTGTCCACGGTTTCAGAGCGATTCTAAATTTCGTGGTAAACAATCAATTGTCTTGAGTTACAATACGACCGGTAATAGCTGATATTTATTGTGCCCGAAACATTTTATAACCGTTTAGTTATCTAATTGATGTCGATCCACTTTATCGGGATATGTGTGGGTCGAACGTTCGATTGTAATGGAGCACAGTTAACAACAAATGGGTATTAAATTGGAAATTATAATGTGTCCGCACTCATTGAACTGTGTTCCTTTCCTAGTAAACCTATTGTCGCAGCTATTGTTTTAGATTTTTTTATTAGATACCCTTGAATCCGAATTGGAATAAATATTTCCTGACACGACAAAGAAGGATACCCGTTGCCACAGAATGAAATAAAATTATTCCACCAAAACATTTGATGTAGAATTGGTTAGCCAAGATTCGCAAGCTCTCATCGGTTTCAGTGTGAAATGGTTGTCAGATCTAATGAAGAGCAAGCCCCTTACCCTACAAACTCTACATTTTGGTCAAAAAATATGGCTTGGCCGCTTCATAGAAATATTGTATAGCACATTAGGCTGGATTCAGTGCTCAACCAACGTGGCGGGCGCGGAAACGCGTGAGTGGCTAAAATGAGCTATGGTCTGTAATTGATAATTGTCATGATAGAGCTTAGTTTAAATCTATGAAACGTCAAAATCCTACTTTACTCTTTATTCAATTCATTTATTTATTGCATTAAATGTGGTAAGTATGTATGTCCAACATGATATCACAGAGTATTTAGTATCACACATAAAGCCAATTCAATTGGCAAGCAAAATTTAAAGAGAGCGTCACAAACAATAACAAAAAGAAATTCAAATACAATTATATGTCAAAGAAAATCAACTGAATACCTATGTCAAAATTATATTAAGTCAAATATTTCACAAACGTCAAAACAATAAGTCAAAATTCATTGAAATTAGTAAAAATTGTTTAATGAATTAAATTACTTATGTCACTTATTTGAAATTTACAGTCAAGGTTCGCTAGATCTGATAACTTTCTCACAGTGAACTTGCGGGGCTTGGCGAACAAATTTTACAAATGCTTTTAGTCTTCGGAAAGTGCCCTAGACGTTTTGAAGAGCCATTCATTCAATCAGTCTACGTCGATATCGACGTATCTTAGGTTTTATCAACATCCAAAGCATAAAAGCTTTCTAATTTGTATGAAACTGTGAAGTTTAATAAATATGCTACATGCATGTTATTCTAAAAATTTGCATCTAGCAAAATCCAGACCTGAGATTAATTAAAAATAAAAGTAAAAAATAAATGAATAACTTAAAGTTAATAAGTTATAAATGTTACAAAATAATAATAATAATAAAGGCTCTGAAAATTCGACAAAAACGCTTTGAGAATAGGTAGGGTGCAGTCTACTCTTTGCTCGTCTTGGCGGAGGCACTTCCATGCCCCCATAAGGGCAATATTTTATGATTTTAGGTGGGACAATTCGGACTCGTTACTGAAGACCTTTAGTTAGTCTTGTAATGGAAAGAAAACGATAAGACGTCAACAAAGACTACAATCCCTATCCTCCACTGATTATTGAAACACTCTTGGAACACAATATGGATTAGAATATCATACTTAATTCATGATGAGACAGAAAACTATGTTACATTACTCATACACAAAAATAGAATGACATACATGAGTTAGACCTTGAATATAAAAATATCGATTTCTAATCTTTGCATGGTGTATGTATACCATGTTTTGGTTTATTTTTCATAATAATCTTTAGATTTCTTGTCTGTTTGTCTAATATATTTTCACAGGAAGGCATATTTTGCATATTCGGCATTTTGTAACACAGTGTACCTATATAATGTAAATGTCGAATAAATGATTATTCTATTCTATTTAGTGAATAGCTTCTTGGTGAAGATGGATCATGGTCAAAGCGGAGCTCGGGCCCTTGCGCTCGTGAGGATAACCGGGACATTGTTGCGAAAACGAGTTTCTTAGAGAAAAGGCCAAATCTTTTCTAAAAAAATTAGGAATAAATAGGGGTATATTTTTTTGGTTTTGAAGTACTGGGAACAACTAGAAACGCTCCGGTTGTAACAAATGGGAAAATTAATTGAAGTTGTAATAACTATGAGCAACATGGATTGGGATACAACAATATTGTAATGGGGCACAACTATATTTATTTCAAAATCTCATAATGTAATTCTACTTAATTATCATAAGCACTTAAGCACGCATGAATTATTAGACCATCCAAATTACCTATTGAAATCATTCTGAGATAATTATCATGTCATGTACCTGCATCGTCGCAAGACTTTGGCTTCATGGAATTAGCGATCAGAGTTGTGATGCACCTTGAGCGTTAAAATTCGTCTATAGACGTCTATAGATTGACAAGGGAAAAAAATTGTACATTGGTTCTTCAATTCAAGATATTTTCCTATATATTCTCATTTTCTTTTACCTATAGTATTATTAATATGTTCCTATAGTATAGAGAGTATCTGCGCTGATAACCGGTACACTACGTTTCAATAGAAATGAATAGAAATAGAATTTATTTAAATTTTCGTAGAAAATACTTACCGATAACGTGCTTTACTTTTGTTCATTTCTATGTTGGGATTGACCACCGAATGATTTTCACGTTTTTGTTACGACATAAAACCTTCTAAAAACGAGTCCACAACAATCTAAAGGGCTGGCAATGTATAGGTACGCAACTTCCCGGGTGTTGCAGACTTGCAGGTGTCTAATACGCCGGCAACGTATAGGTACGCAACTCCTCGGGTGTTGCGGACTTGCAGGTGTCTAATAGGCCCGTAACGTATAGGTACGCGACTCCCCGGGTGTTGCGGACTTGCAGGCGTCTAATAGGCCCGTAACGTATAGGTACGCGACTCCCCGGGTGCTGCGGACTTGCAGGTATCTATGGGCGGCGGTGATCACTTAGTACCATCAGGTGACCCGCTTGCTTATCTACCTTTTTTAATATTTAGTTTTTAATAGTGGTGTTTTAGTAATAATCATATTGAGAGTACTGTATTTACATAATTTATTAAAACTTCACAGTTATCTACGTTTATAATGCGTATTCCCATCGCGCTGATAGCATCGCAGTTTGTCAACGCTTGACTGCGTCACCCAAATGCTTTTTGGGTCAACAGACGATTGGGAAATGATCTGTCCATGTAGTAAAATATAAATAATTTGTTTGAACCGAAATGAGGGCCATTTAGAAACATGAGGGTAATAAAACTAGTGCGTGTCATGTAAACCCGGTCGTGGGCATGAGGACGGGTTGGCCAGTGTAAGTTGGCCTGTGGTGATCGCTTTTGGCCTTCTCCAACTTCCTATTGCCGAAAATGAGAGGGGGGCGGGGTAGGCCAGCCTGTGTTGCGCCACGAGCGCACCCGCCCGGTATCAGCGGACGAACAAATGTGAAGAGGTATTAGCATTCTATAGGTTGTCGGACGTACGTGCGGTGCGGGCAGCGTACGTAAAATAATATCCTCGTTTGCATCACAATATGTATTGCACGGTATATTTTATGTTTTGACGTCAACGTTCAGGTAGAAAGTAGGTGATGGCAACAAGGAAAATTTCGCAATCGATTGTGTATAGGAATAACGTGATTATTATTCGATGTGATGCTCATATTATATTGCTTATGGCATAACCGTTTTGTATGATAATAGGTACAGGCATAACAAGGCAAGGACTAAGCTTTAAGAGTATACTTATTCTATGTACCTACTTTGTGAGTATACATCCAGCAAGACTGCTAAGAATTGAAATTAAATTCGCATTTTCGCCATTGGTTTATAAGTACCTGACTCTGTCAAGCCCGAGAAGTGTACATGGGGAGCTACTGTTTAGAAAGACACAAAATGTCACAATCCAAGTCCGTGATTAAATGTGGAACATCTATGCACCTATAGATCATCACTACATAGTATAAAACAAAGTCGCTTTCTCTGTCCCTATGTCCCTTTGTATGCTTAAATCTTTGAAACTACGCAACGGATTTTGATGCGGTTTTTTTTAATAGATAGAGTGATTCAAGAGGAAGGTTTTTAAGTAAGAAAAAAAGGGTAGGTAAGGGTAAAATAGGTGTACGCGTACGAAGTCGCGCCGGGTCCACTAGTATAGAATATAATGATGTATTAACAAAGTTTTGTTGCCGATTGTTGTAGGCTAATTATATAACTGTTGCTATCAATTCACTGATTTTCTTTGTTACTTTTGCGATTACGTATCATCGATTTCATGGATTCAAGTGCTAAAAAAGTTTATTGCAATAAACTAAAATTATTAAATCGATAATACGTAATCGCAAAAGCAACAATTTCTAACATTGAAATGAGATAATTGTTAGCAACAGAGTTACGTAATTAGCCTAATGATTGTTGCTAATAAGGGTGTTAAATAGGGAAACTTATATTCATTAAAAAGCACCACTTTTATTCTAATACTTTTGAGCTTCTACTTAAATAAAATAAAAAAAAACTGTTTTATTAAAGTACTGATTACTAAGTTTTTCTTATATAAAGAATTCGCAAAGCTATAAAACAGTATCCGATATAAAAGGCACGTTGCACGCCACGTGAGCCGTAGAAAAATAATATCACCCATACTTTACAAATGTATGAACATCATTTTATTATGAATCTGTAACCGCAGCGATAAGCGAGATTACCATAAAGATTTGCGTATGCGTTTAGAAATACGACAAGGACTTTTATTGATGTCTGAACTGAACACAGACATTGAATATGTATGTAGATTCAAAACAAAATTTCATTACACATATGTATAAAGGGCTACCTATAATACGCATCGTAGTCAGGACGTCAAACTGAAATTCCAGAAGTGTCGAAATCAAGAAATGGCTAGGACCTAATTCTCGCGCTAAGACATATTTTCTAGCTAAATATCTGTATTAAAATTGTATTTTAAAACGATATTCGACAATTAAAAATTTGCGAAAATCCTTGAGTATAAGTTTTTTGCTTGCTATAGAGATTCATTGATTTTTTTAATAGATGTTTGTGGCTATAGAAAATGTTGAGTTCTCGTAGTTAATCGACCTGGGTTTGGGTATGAGTAAACACATCGTGCCTAGGTACGAAAATTTTCAAAGGATTTTTCTTAAACGTATTACAATTATATGTATTGTACAGAGGCCAGCACATCCAACTTACCCACCACCAGTATAAAACGAACTAGCATCAATATGGCCACGCATAGAAACCAGAGACAATCCAAAGTCAGGTTGAATTGAGATGATGCCTTCTATACCTTGTGGAACGAAGTTCTTGAATAGGCATTCCATAGATAATACAAGATAAACTTGATAAAAATTTCGAATGGTCAGTGTCCTGCAAGATGCTGTAAATGCTTGATTCAGGTGTTCTGTATCACACCTGCACCTTGGTACCTTAGTCGTATAAAAAGTCACACAATAAAAATGTTTATTTTTATTGTTATTGCAATGCTGTGTATCATTGAGGATGCAGGTGAATGACAAAACATACGTTATATGAATATAATACAGAATTAAATATCAGAAAAGCGAAAGGGTGTTGGTTTATCCTACGTTACTTCTTCAAGAAAGATTAGGCTATGGACCAGAGAGACGATATTGTTTATTTCATTTTATTCGGAAAACTTATAACAACAATAAACGTATGGTATATTTGATATTATTATCCTTATGGATATTCAGTCATTTGTTTTCACCAATGGCAATAACATGTTATGTTTCGGTCTAATACTAAGTGTTAGGATGAACTGAATAAACCATAGAAAAACGGGCGGTCGAGCGTTAGTGGCCGAGCTTAGGGGATCCGACTTGTAAGCGAGAGGTACCGGGTTCGAATCCCCACTACGGCCATGTACCAATAACTCTTTTCTGAGTTATATACATTAGTAGATCACTATACGATGCTCTTACGGTGAGGGAATACATCGTGATGAAACCTGCATATTCAGGCGACTGAATGTGTAACCATGATCCAAACTAATCAGTTTCCCCTGGTAGCAGGATCATGGAGGTCAGTTGGCAGTCGCTATACTGTAATTGCGTGATCTCTGCCAAGATGATAGATATAGGTATGACGATGAAGTCACAATCAAAAGGTAAAACCCAACAAAATACATTAACATTCTATTTGTAATTGAGAAAACCGCATTTCCGTTACTAATTTTTGGCAACTCTTCAATTGGCCTCGTCTTCGTATTATGTTATAATTATCAGCTAAACTCACTCGCCAGTGATTCCATTAATTCAGAAAGTTTTATAGTCCCTTTGTGAAATAAATTTCCCGGCGGCCGTAGATCATTGTCTATGCATTCTGGTGTTAATTAATTTAACGCCTTCTTTTCCATAGAGTAAGGGGTGGGAGTGAATGAAATTCCAAAAAGCATAGAACGTATACAGTATAAGTTATCGCAGTGCTCATTAAACACATTCCTGACGGGGCTTCATAAACGCTAGTGCGGTACAGGGTGCGCGGGAAATGCGGCTGCTTTGTCATCGTCAGGGAAACACCCAGAAAATAAAGAAATGGGTACATGAAAAGCTAATCAAATCTTGATTAGTCATTGCTCACTTATGCAATAAGATACAATATTTGGCCTCCTATAGTTTGTTTTTGGGGTACGTACCTACTAAATTAAATACTGGGTGGGGTAGGTACCTCTCGTATTTAATAGGTTTTGTGATTGATATGAAACATCCAAAATTATTTTAAGCTTCCAAAAAATTCACGTACAACCTTGTAGTCTATACCCGACCCGATTGAAATTCCACAAATCCTCGAAATACCTCGAAAAATCGTGTGTACACAATTCTGCGCTGCATATTATTTTTGTAAAGGAGCTGTAATGAAAGCAGCTACCCACCGGCTCAAACGTCACCCTGTGCAAGCAGCGAAGTGACAGAGGTATGATGTGTGGGCACCGCTACACGCTCGCGGGCGGCCGTCATCCCTGATATACTCTGCACATTGTGTGGTAATTTGCCGCCGTTTAATTGCCATCTACCCGCCGCAGCCGCGGTAAATTATTAGGCCACCGATGCCAGGCAAGGCCAATAACTCATCATCACTGGACAGAAACAAGCCGCGCGTTTTGACGGGGACACATGATGGCCTCGGCCTAAGAAATACCGCTCGGTTTTACAGCTCTATTGGGCGGCCCAATTGCACTGGACAGCCTTACTGCCCGCTTAAGATATTTGTTTTCCTTCTGCCACGATATACTTATGCTCCCAAAATGTGATAATCTCGTAGGTACTTTTTTATGCTCCTCGGTGGCAAATCGTCATGGTATCTGTTTCATTTATCAACGACATATGTTGAATGTAGAGACGAGTTGTTGGCATTAGACAGGGACTGGCAATCCATAGCAAACGATTGCGAAGTATGGAACAATAGGGTGTAGGCCTTTGCCCAGCTGTGAGATGATTCAGGCTGATATGGAAGAATTAATATGTTACAGATACCGCAGTGTCACTGAGAGGAAGGACTAAGATGACAATTTCGCCGGCCACCTTAATCCTCAAACCGGAACACCACAATGCAAGCATTGTACCTTGGTTGTATTCATCCAGGCGGACTCAGGTTTGATATAGAGTCATACCACCGCTAAAACCGCTGTATGTTACTACGACTAAGATTCTGTATAACTCTTAACGATTTTAACTATAGCATACGTGACTCATTATGTGTGGCGTAACGCAACTCGTGTAGCAAATAAACCCTGGTTTCATATTCATCGGAGTTAGCTCGCTATTAAATATTAAAACAGGTCGACTAATACATCTTTAATGCGCGCGTTCGTCAAAATAGGCATCTAGGTAGCGAACAAAAAGGTAGAATGATTATTGTGCGCTACAGTATTTACAATTAGCAACACATGTGATGTTACTATTCACTACTATCTAGGTATAAATGGATAAATATAGGTGACCTTAAATAATAGCATTGAAAGAAGATATTTGTACCTAAATTGAGCAAATTGCGTCATCTAGGTCAAAAACACACTTATTCGTGACAAACACAAATAATCGATTTTACGCGCCATGCATTTGTACGAGCATTTTTAACCCCGACTTAAAAGTGAGGGAAGATTATATTGTCCGCTTGTGTATTTAAATGTGGCATAGTAACGACCTTCATAAAATATTATTATGAATTAAAATGTATCATTTATAAAAGAGGGAGGCAAACAAGCATCCTGGTCACCTGATGACCTGCGACCGCTTATGGACACCTGCGACACTAAAAGGGTGTTACATGAGTTATACTAAGTCGTAATAGTAGTTTATGCAATTGTCATATAAAAGGGGGTATTAAAACATGAGTGTCTGCCTCGTATGATAATAGTTTGACACGAGTGTTTTAATACCTAATTATATGCAGTTGCATACACTACTTTATCTACACTCAAATTTTTATGTTAAAATATCGTACCTATAATTTTCTCAACATTGCTGGAAGTAAGCTGCGAGTCAGTTCTGTTGTATCTACGCGTCGCGGATATCAAGCGGCGGAAAATTCACTCCACTACTTTACATTTATCTATTCATTTGCTTCAAACAAGAAAAAAACATTCACAAACAAATCACAACAATTGTAAAAAATATTCTGTGTAGCGGGAAAATAATTACACACAAATATGAACAGGAAAATTTGAATTTTGTATTCGAATTTTGAATTTGTCAAAGACATTTAGGTATACAGCCTACATTTCGCCGTGTCTCGGCGCCCGACAAAAATTTAAAAAATAAAGGTGTTGCATAATGATTAAAAAGTTATTTTACGTTACAGCTGTAATGAAATTAATATGGGAAATGCTGTATCGAAAAGAATTTTTTTAAAATTTTATAGACTGGCGTGAAAAAAGTGTATCCTTAAAAAACTGTTTTCGAATATGAAATTTGAACATTACGCTATGAGTGTAGATAAAGTATGTTTCAATAGAAAAAGACAACAGTAGAGCACAACAACGGTAAGTGTCTCCTATCCCAAAACTATAAATAAAAATAATCATCTTGGGGTTAATGTCTCGATTGTGCTCTCGCGCACGAGGGCCCGGGATCCGCATTGACCGTGATCCAGGATTTTGTAGATCAGGTAATTACAGTAGAGCGACTGCCACCTGACCCTGATCAGATTGTTTATACATTCAGTCGTCTGAATTGCAGGTTCATACTTGTTAACCTATTATTTATCCATTATAGTATTTGAACAAGAAAAACTCCTTTGGACCTTTACTTATTTTAGTAATTACAACGAAAATGTACCTACTCCTACTTTTGACACTACAGTCGTTACAACACACACACAATTATTAAAATATATACTTTATTTAATATAGCTTATTCGTCCGTACCTCTGTCGGCAGGGCTCATTAAAAACTTTTGCAGACATCACCTTACCCACACATATGCAACGTCACTGTATAACAATAATGTATTTTAAAAAATCTTTATTGCTAGCTTTTTAGTTTAGTCCTTATGTTGTAATTTTACTTCTATTTTCTTCTTTTACTTTGTACGTAGTTTTATTTTGTGGTGTTGTTTTTCTGTTCAATAATATTATTCTTTTCTATTCTATTAAAATAAGTCAATTTATTTAGATTACTGTGGAAATACACGTGCTCTACTTTTGTCTTTTTCCGTTGAAACGTACTATAGATGTTATAGGCGACATTTGTTGCATTACATTTTCTGGCTACTCGTTTGTCGCCGAGTTGTTATAAATATATTATACTTAAGTATAGTTACTACATTTTCATAAATAGGGCCCTTGGTAGCTTAGAAAGGGGTTTTCACTTAGGAGCTGTTTGGTTTGTTACCTTTTTTTAGGTGTCTTATAAAAAGAAAATAATTATAATTTACTTAGAAATGAAAATTATGGCACCCGTTACCCATCCTCAACAAGTTTAGAACTATTCTTAAGCGAGTTGGGTTGTTACAACGTGGAAAATACTTATTAAATATGTCCGATAAAAAAACTATTCGTTTCGGTCGTTTAAGCCGATCCCATAAATTATGTGATAAAATTAAGTGGTGTCGGACAACAAAAGTCCTCCCAAATATGAAAGAGTTAAATCGCGGTTAACAATATAATGCGTGCGCGCTTTTAGATTTTTTGTAGATGCTACTTTGGAACGCCGCGGCATTTCCTGCTACCGTTTATCGAGATACTTCAAAAATAAACCTTAACACAGTGAAATACAATGGAATTTCGTTTGGAAAACCACAGTTTACAAACGAAATTAATAAAGTGGTGATTAATTTGTGATATAAACGTTTCAATATTTCTGTTGTTAAAATAAATGTTTCGTCTAATTTTAAAGCGTTTCGTGAATCGTGTTGGAAAGAAAAGATGGATTAATTCTTCTAAAGAAAATAAAAATATTATACGTAGAGGAAGGCTACAAAATAGGTTTCCTTAAAGTTTCCATTTTTGTTAGACTGTAAAATGAATTCTTTGTACATGAGGAATATAAAATTTACTCTTTAACTTGTTTCAATAGAAAGCAACAGAATAAACGTTGCGGACTGCTCATTGCCTACTTCCTTCTCATGTACACGGTACAAAATGGCGTACAATTTATAACGGCTCAGGCTGACTAAACTCACGTTCCCATATAAATAAAGCAACATAAACAAAAGGCTTTACAGATTACACAATCAAATAATATGTATTTACAGCAACAAACATACAATTATGCTAATTTTTACTGCTATTTACGGAACGAATCGCCTTAAACGCGGTATAAACGTTGTGCTCTAAGTTAATATTTTACAACCGTAAAAAACGTATATGGAGCAATATGTGCATAAATGTCAATAGTGAGCGGCGGCGGCAGCGCGCGCGCAGCTTGACTTACCCGCGGCGGCGCAGCGAGCGCGTCGCAGCGCCCCGCATCGTAATTGTCGATTAATTATCTCGTTTTCAATAAAACATATGCCATACAGATAAAATTGTATAATTTTAGACGATAAAGCCCCACTAATATGGCATAACTGCCGGTGCGTCCGGCTCGGATACCTCTGCTCTGTGACCATAAAAAGTTAAGACGCAAACGAATTTATGGACACGAAAATATTCTGCTCCACATAATGCGAATGCGCGGCCGCGTACATGCGCGGGCGCAGCGCGACGGCCAGCGCTGGGACCGCGCAGTGGGAGTGGGCACGTGAAAGCGTGCTGGCCGGGAGCTAGTATTTATGTGTTCATTAATGCATGCGCGCGTTAATAACGGAGCGTCACGTCCACGGTTCACAAGCCAACTCCAGAACGCACATTTAAATTCTGTCAGTACACTTGTTACGTTTAGATTTGGATTATAATCGGACATTGTTATTCAAGAAAACATACATGCCGTTTGTCTCATTTGGGGAACTCTAATAGAGTTATTTATACCGCTAATTGACATGTTTTCAAGTAAAATGCGAAGGAATGTTCACGTACCGGCTCTTTGGGGATACGAGTCGACGTAAGCGCTCTATTCACATACGTAGAACACAACACATCGCATACAGATACCTAATTATTCAGACATCTCAAATTAGTCATCAGACGAGAAGAAAGGGATCGTTCCGATGTTAATAAGTCCGCTTATGGAGACAAAATGACAAAAGCACATTAAAGTGGGATGAGAACAAATGACAGATTATAATAATAGAGGACACCTGCTATTCTTTTGATCCGACATTTCTCTCATTTATGACGGTAATCGAGCGGAATGCTCTCGTGTTAACATAGTTGTCCCCAACAAAGCACCGCGCTCAGACAATGCGCGTACACTTTACTAATATTTTTTGTATCGCTATAAATTCTCTTTCATCTCACTTAATTTTAGATCAAACCATAGTTCTTACATTTAGATCACGTCATTATTGTCTCTGTTGACTATTGTGGAGGATATAATAGCGTCGTTAATATCGGTCGGTGTCGTGAGCGATCCGTCTCTAATCCGAGTGGGACAGGGTTCAGAGTCGCTGCTCGAGAGTTGTCACTTGGGTTTGATAGTGTTATTATGCTGGCGGATAAATAATAAGCAGCGTCGGTTACATGGCGTTGTACGGAGCGTTTCCGCGGCGTGGTGGCCGGCGCGGGCGCAGGCGGCGCGCCTAGCCGCGGCGGCGCGCGCATTAATCTCCACCGGCGAGATGGAGCGATATGCATTTGTCACCGTGTCCGCGACCGTAGCCGAGAGAAACTCTTTCTATTGTTATGAATCAATTGGATAATGATTTAAATAGCGATATGCAGCTATTCAAGTAATAAGCGAAGTGATAAAGATGCTGTGGCATGGCGAGTGGTTTTAGTTAGACTTTTATAAAGCAAACCTAAAAGCTCGGCGCGTTACAAAATATCAATAACACAATGGTCGAATCGAATAAATTAGTCAGTCGTTAGGCGGTCGGCAAATCTCAGAAATATTGGGTGCATGAATAGCGTTCCGTATGACGGACAGCAGAAAGGGCTGCCCTTAAACTTACCTTGTATTATTTTGTCATTATTAAATTCCCCTGTCACCGGCATGTTCTCATTTCTCCCTAAGAAAATATTGTATGCAAAATTATATGACATTTGAATGAGCACAAAAGGTCGTATTGAAAATTTGTTTGCATCAACGGTTTGAATGAAACTTGCTTGTAGAGATCCATACTAATACAAAACATTAAATCATAGAGTTCGTGCTAGACTGTGGTTATCAAGAACTAAGTTTTGCTTAGAGACTAGCTCCACTCATGCAGTGCAGTGCACTGCGCGGCGCACCGTGCAGTGCCACGTCACGGTGACAACAAAGAAAACGGTGGTGTTATTCTGGTTTTTCAAGTTAGGCAACGTTCGCACGAGAGATTTACGAATGATTGTAAGTTAGGCAACGTTTGCACGAGAGCTTTTTCGACGTTTTTACGCGCGTTATTTTAAACGACTCGCATGATTATTGACCTTATGTCGACCTTATGTATGGAGGTCAGTTGGCAGTCGTTCCACTGTAATTGCCTGATCTGCTAAATCTTGGATAATAGTCAAAGCGGACCCCGGGTCCCTGCGTGTGAGAGCACAAACAGGATTTGACGCCAAGATCATCATTATCATCGTCTCGGTGATAAATTTCGGTTGCCAGTAGTCCGCCTTCCTACTCCTCTTGGTCCACTTCGCTCGGTCTTCGGTATCCTTGGTGGTGAGTTTGTTGGCACGCATGTCGGTCGTTCTTATCGACGTCTAGCCATCGCTTCGTGGGTTGAACTCTCCTTCCCGTGCCTAGCGGGCTGGCATGGTCAGACATTATTGTCCCCACGT
Organism: Blastobasis lacticolella; assembly: GCA_905147135.1. Lineage (NCBI taxonomy): Eukaryota > Metazoa > Arthropoda > Insecta > Lepidoptera > Blastobasidae > Blastobasis > Blastobasis lacticolella. Next base: position 13,470,566 of record LR990043.1, read on the forward strand.
AATTTGCCGTTTAATTTTCTTTCTATCATTATCCGCATCTTGTCTCTCACGTTCCGTTTAGAGTAATCTGATCGATTATAATCGTATGGTGCAGGATGTTTTTCAACAAGCTCATAAAACATTATATTGAAGTCAACATCATCATAATGACGCCACGATGATTATTTAATTTATATTATTGTTTTTGTAACCTTGATCTGGCTCGGGTTAATATTTGATTATAACAAAATGGTGACATCTTGAAAACCTACTGAAAACGGTCCGGATACATTTCCAGGTTTTGCATCAACTGGTAAGTCTATTTTTTCACCGGTTTTCCATATAGGGTGCACCCAATATTTACGTCGGGGTCGTCTACATTTTTGCATATTAACCATCTGCAGTACGGCCAACATGTCTTCATCTTCGGAAGAAGACATAATTTTACTTTAAAATCTTTGAAAACGAATTTTTTCTTTGGATGTTTACTTCTGACAGGTGTCCATAGATTCACCATCTGTAGACCGTGGTAAGTCATTCCATATTCTAACTAAAAAGTATAACATCAGTAATATCTAAAGAAATTGAACCATGCAACTTCCGCGAATACTATACTATAACTGATACTTTTTACCCGACTACGATGGAGCTAAGGGAGGTTAATAAAGTTAACAATCTATGTATGTAAAGTTGATAAACGTGGAAGAATCGACAGCGATTTGTCAGGACCATAGCAAGTGGAACAATGTCGTCTCTACCTACTCTTGCGGAAGAAAGGGGTTGGTAATTCTAGCTCAAAAACTACTTGGCCGATTTTCGTTAAAAGCGTATTGATTGTCCGATGGTTACAGGCTCTATGATAATACATTCAATTAAATTATCTTGAGGATATAAGAACATAAAAACTTTAAAATTTTTCAATTTAGAAGATTGATTCGGTCATGTTAGGAATTTTTATTCACATTGATTGATTCTGTTGTAGGATAAACCGCACTGCTTAAATTAGTCCTCAACTGGTTGAAGACATGATTTTGGGACAATATTACGACAAAATGTTTTAAAACGTAGTTATTTCCTCCTTAGTTATAGTCCTTAACGAATGTTTATTGACAGCTGTCATCCTGAATGTAGATCTCGACTATCATTTCTCTTCAGGAACTAGTGTTCAATGAGCGATAGTTTCAGAGTTATTACAGTATTAAGTTTGACAGCTATCATCCGGAATGTAGATCTCGACGAGTACTATCATTTTTCTTTAGGAACTTGTATTCTAGCACCAATAGTTTCAGAGTTATTACAGTTTTAAGTTTGACAGGTGCCATCCAAAATGTAGGTTTCTACGAGTACCAGCATTTATTTTTAGAAACTAGTGTTCTAGAACCAAACATGCCTTATTTATAATTCTAAATTTAAAAAAATGAAATAATAAGAGAATGACGACAGGATCACGAAAGCGAAACAACTTCGATAATGTTAAAGAATCAGAAAAAGGGGAGGGGCTTACGCATCAGCTGTCAAACTTTCTTTGACAAGGTCGGTTTCCTATTTCATTCACACGCGTTGTATCTGTACTAAAAAAAGTGGACAGATATATGTGTGTGAACTGTGTCACATAAAGAGGAAAGATTCGAACTGTTGGTAAAAAGAAACAGTCAGATGTGACGTTTCATGTTGACATCTACTGACATCGCACCGCACGCTGCACGATGGGGCCAAATTGAAAAACGTAGACAAAATTCATACAGAACTGACGTTTCGGGCTTCAATTGCGGGTGTTGCCCCATCATGCAGTGCGCCGCGCGGCGCGCTGCACAGTGGGACATTCCGCCATCTGTCAATGTACTTGCATACAAATTGCTCGGCGTGTAACAAGTTTTGCCACATCGTGCAGTGCACTGCGCAGCGCACTGCATGAGTGTGCGTTCAAGATTTAGACTTTGCCTTTACCGCCTTTGAGAGATATTGGGCACTAAGTTTAGGTACATCTACCATTGAGGTACCTTGATTTACATTGAGTAGGTGAGATTTACCGTAACCGCGATAGTTTAAAATATTACATTGAATCAAAGAAGTGCCCTGCCATTGTTTAACCTGTCTCCACAAAAACATCATCAAATCCCACGTACAGATAAGACCTAAAAATGCTAAAAACAGACACACACATACCAAAATCGCATTCGCACGAATTACGAATTTACGTCACCCAATTATTTACAGTGGCTGATTCAATAGTCAATCTAGAGATCCTCCAATCGCCGATTGGTCGGACGTAATTCGACGTGATGAGACAGAATGTGTGAAATGAGGTGTGATCCGAGAGCGTCAACACGAGCGTCCTTGAGAGCTCCTGTCGAGCTCGTCTAGGCCTCAACAAGCCGCAAAATGAAATTTCTCGGCGCCGTCAATCATTTTCCCCTCGGCGAGAGCCCTGTTGCTGTACCACTGGTCTAAGAGCAAGGTTTTAGCGGTATTTGTTAAGAAGATTTAAGGTACGCTGGCGCACTGAACGGTGCGTGACGTAAGAATGAGGTTCATAGGGTATAATAATAAATAATATCTTGAATATTGCTTGGATAATTTACACAGCGCCAGCCCAAAAACAAAGCTTGTATTATGGGTGCCAGAAAACTGATCAACGAATTTTATATTTTAAAAAACATACACATGCTTTAAAGTTGTATCTAAATCTTGTCTCGTAACGCGTCACCATAATCTAATTGAGATTTTACTCAATAGCCGTTATGCATTTAGTTACACTTTAGCCCTTAGGGATCAGTCTAGAAGCCCTACACATATATTTTTATGTTCCCTGCGATTGTTAAATATGATATACGTATATAATATGACATAGCAACTCCAGTTCTAACGTTTACGTCGATATCAATGGCATACAATTAAAACTTTACCTAAAAAAAATTAAATTTCTACTTACCAAGAACATTGGAAAAATTACAGTACCTTGAAAGTAGAGCTAACTTTTTAATATTTTTGTTGCTTACTATCATATTTGACGCGAAAAGCCCATTACTTGGACCTCAAGCTCATAGTAATCGAGACATTATTCCGGTGAGTAGGCCTCGTCCGCCCGGAGAGACTCGTGGAAAACTACTCATGCACCACATGTTTCACTCCATATGACTGACAGACAATTACACATACGATAATAGCCGTATGTTAGTACTTTAGGTATAAATTGTAAGAAATGTGCAAATATTCCACGCGAGAAGTACTTAATTAAACTTTAAATAAGCACATGCAGAGCACTGAGACGTAATAACCGCAATTATTTCGGGACTCCCCAATAAAGTGCATTCGAAATGCATTCGATAAGAAATTAACTCGAATACCGCGTCGCGCCGCAGACGGAAAAATATTCAAGAAATGAGATTGATGTCGCACGCATGTGCAGACGGGTTGTCTGTGTGCAAAACAACAACTCGCTAAATATAGAAATAATTTATGTCCATACTCCGCGATTATAGGTAAAAATAACCGCCGTTACTCGCGCATCTCATAGTCATAACTTATTTCGGGCGACACCGTAAACGCTCCCTCCACGGCGCGCTCCAGGAAACGTGTTTCGCTTATGAGATGCACTAATTAAGCGAAATGAATGCGCGCAACGTCTACGATAAATAATTAAAATAAATCCCGTCTAAGGGAGGCTCCCACGCGATAAGAGGTGTTATTTATACACCCTCATCCCACAAAGGAACCGCTGCCGAATATCACCCATAAATATTGGACTGAGGTGTAATTTTTCACATACCACGTCTCCTCGAGCGTCGCACCTTTAAAATAAATGCAAACAAAATTTAATAGGGAGAGATGCGCGGGATCGCGGGCTTCAGGTAAAAATAAAGGATAGTTGACCGATCGTCGGGAGACGCTCGAAAGTATTCTACAGTTATTTGTGAGTTAGTGTATTTGTTGGGCGCGCCGTTACGATATCAGTGCATGGGTTCGGTGCGGCGCGCCAGTTCCCTCGAGTAAGGAAAGGTGCTGGGCAGCGGGGCTAGCGATTTTCGCTTATAATTTCGCTGACATACGGCGCGGGGCCGGGGCGCGGTGCCGGTGGGCTTGAATTTATTTACGATTATTGGTTATGGACAGTTGAGCGGCGCGGCTCCCGGGAGCCTCGTAAGGCCGGACCGGTGCCCGACGGATATATCCGTCTTCGGGGGATACCCGGCCCCTGCTTGCGAAATTATGAATTGCTAACTCGTAACGGTACAGAAATCTTAGCCGTTGTTTGCAACGGCGATTATAATGTGTATAGGTTTTGAGAGCGTTATTGACAATTAAGGAGGTTAACTGAAACAGTGTACTGATACGGGCTGTTAATTTGCGATACCTACCTATTGCGAAACCGATTTATCAAAAAGTAAATAATAGGTACTCGTACCTCGTACCGGTAGACGCAGCGTGGGTCTACCGGTACGAGGCCTCCTACAAGGTGGACCGACGACCTGGTCAGGATCGCAGGTACCAGCTGGATGCGGATAGCACAGGACCGGTCTTTGTGGAGATCTCTGGGGGAGGCCTATGCCCAGCAGTAGGCGTCTTCTGGCTGATATGATGATGATGATGATGAAATAATAGGTATATCTGCAAAATAATTAATCTACCTAGTTGTTACATTTGCCCAATATTAACCAATTATCCATTAATTTCTTCTGGTGCCATCTTTTATTAGAGGTCGCCGTCATTAGGACTATCTTTATTTTTGAGACCACACAATTGAACAAAAATGTATTATCTTTATCGACGCTGAGCTGCTAATGAACCAAGATAAAGCAACAAACGAATATATACCATCGTCATATCAGCCGAAAGACGCGCCCATTATTGGGCATAGGCCGCCAAAATATATCCTACGAGGCCATAAACTTAATAAATTCCAGATATTTCAATAGCAAGCCCTCGCCAATAAATCGCGACCGTATTTGTCACAAAGTAATCTATGTTCCATCAAATAATTCGGTGGCAATAAAAAACTGATAGAGACATTGCACGCATTTGTAATAAAAGTCTCACCATAAATAACGATCATGAAATATAATACACCTGCAATCTTCGGAAAATGGGAAAATCATTTTCCGGGGGCGGGCGCGGTCCGGCGTAATATTGTTATAAATGTACTTTTCTGAGGGTATAAATAATAATGCTGGCCGCACCGGCCGCCGCCCGCCCCACGCTCTGCATGCAGAGATATGCTACCTTAACAATATTGTTATGGTTCATTTAATTATTATGTTTTAATACTAATTATAAAATTATTTACCATGTTGTGGTGCGTAAGTTCTAGAAAGGCGTGGAAATAATTATGGCTACACCTGCCGGTCTCATGAAAAGGTCCTGTCATTAGAAAAGGAAAAGTAGATAATCGAACTCTGATAGCGGAGGCCGATAACGATTATTATATAGGTACATGAGGACCAAATCAGCATTATGTTCATGAAATACATCTCAATGAATTCTTTTTGTAAATAAAATTTAAAATAATTATTTCATCTGATCGATGTAAACCAACTATAAGTAAAGCTTAAGCACGAGTTACATAGGCACATTACCATTTTTGCAAACTTTGAACGTGTAGCTAGCACTCGTTACGCTAATTCATTAACTTTAAAGGTGAGACGTCAACATTTAACTGCGCCTTCGACGATTTGAATTTGGCAATGAGAGAAATATCTCGACAAATATCTCGACAGATGCAAGTTGTCAGTAGCGTCGTTATACGCAAGACGCGAGCGTGGCGCGGAGTCGCGGCCGCCTCTGGGAGCCATTTCGCCCCGACAGCCTGTAAATTCTCCATTACGCGATATGAAATATGCCACACTGCCCCGGTCGCCCCCGCCGCCTTTACGACCAAGATTTCTATTCACCCGACAGATGACCGCGCTCACGGCACGCGACGCGCGACCCGTCATGGCGGATGACGAATATTGAGTTTGGACATTGTAATAGACGAGAAGAACGCGCACCTGATTGGAAAGGGTAGCTAACATCAGCTATGACTAAGTGAAACGTATGGCAAATTAAAGTATAACAAAAAACTTTAATGAAACTTTAAACTAACCTTAATCTAAAATCTATATCTAATTATTCATCATCTTCGGTTTCAATGTAAAATGACTGAGAACCCTTTCATTATTTGTCAGTGGGTCATACAGCTGTCTTGAGTTGAACTGTCCCATCCCTGTAAATATACTGGCTACCCACTATATACCTATTACTAATGGAGGTCAGTGTGGCTACCCTATTCTTTAAGATTCTTTAACATCAGCAAGATTTTGTAGGTAAACAAACTATATTGTATGGGAGTAGGTAGTTTCGGAGTTATATTCAGTTTGAAGAATGATTTTCGAATCGAGAAGAACATTTTGGCTTGACAACCACAAAATAGAAAACTATCAGAAGGTCCACTCCCGTCGTCTTCGAAAATTATTAACTAAACTTGCCGACTCACTAGGGTTGCTACTGTATTTATTCTGAATTTTGAAAAGGGTATTTAAAAGATCGAATAGAATTTTAAAGATCGTTCACAATAACATGTCCCTAGCAAAGAAACAATATCTAATCCTTGCCATAATGTGATCATAATTGCTTCCCGAGCTGTTCCGATTGTGTTCAAGTGTATTAGATTTTCCATACCAGCTTCAGACATTATGCCTTTAGTAGGCGTGATAAAAATCTACTGCTTATTCACTTTTTAAAAATTCACTGCCACCTGATTATATCATCAGACCCTGAGAATAACCTTTCCCTGACCTGGGATTTGATCCACTTCCAGATAATTCATACATATATAAATTTATGAAAATGCAATATTATGTTATAAGCCAGTTGATCTGATGATGGAAAAGGAAGGTGGTCAGCGACTTTTTTTAGTATTAGACTAGACAGGCATTTTTTTAAATATCAGACTAGAAACCCTTAAGGTGGCAATTACGGTTTCTTATTCTGTTAAAAACTGTCACGTGGTGCCAGAAACTGTTCAACTATTCCTAGGGTCTCTAGCGGAAGACCCTGGTCAAACTGGCTTCACCATCGGCATTAGAACTCGTGGTGGTGCTAAAGTTCGAATAGCCTCAAAGTCTGAAATGGTCACCCATCAGTTCTTGAACTCTGGGTGCGTTGCTTGTATGTTATTAAGTAACCTTAGTTACGTACAAGTACTTTTATTTTAACAATAAAAAATTCGTTAAATAAAATAATATTCAATTTAAGTCGACACTACAACGAATTTTCGCGTTAACAATCGCGACCGAGCACTGCTTGAAACTGCGTGAGAATGCCTTTAAACGTTACGTCAATGTGAGCGTGACGGAAATGGCGCATTGTTTTCAGTGGACCTTCTGCTTGGAGCGAGCCGTTCTTTTATTTTGTGGCTAAACTGTAGTGATTTTGCCAAAGACTATAAATAAAGTGACACCAACACGTCATAAAAATATAAAGAGATGGCCATTGATTGAGTTCCCTACTATGTCAACCTAAAAAATTTAATTAAAACAACACAATTCGCACTACTCTAGTGCCTAATACCGATAAAGTAAGCATAAAACGGTAGCTCAAAAATACAGTAATAATAAAAGCACACACGAACCATAGACAAAAATACATTTAGTTTTCATTGTTATTGTCATACCAGTTTACGGGCAATCAATACATATTTTTGGTAATATTCCCTACTTCTTTATTTTAAATGTATTAATAAGGCAAACAAGCTTTCCATTAATAATATAATCAGTGTGGTTTTATTATTACTTTACAATTTTAAGGGGATAGTATCCATACAAGACTGCCTATCTACCTTCAGGCGAGACAGTCGTACCGGTGAAGCATACCGGTAACAGCCATCCGGAAACGAGCCGCAGGTGAATACGTCTGCCCAAAATATAACGAGAACACCAATGGCCCCATTTCGGTCGAATGCGTCAACTAAATAATTGCACCTTGAGAGCTCGCATTACAATATTTCGTGGTTTCAACACGCATCTCCGCTTTTGTTGTAACGTCTTCAAGAAGCTCATAAAATGATATTACATCAATTAAAGAGACTAATTTAGAGGCGCAGGAAAAACTCAAAACAATGAGGCGTCGACATTGTTTCGACAAAATAAAGAGCAAGCTTAATTTGTGTTGTAATAAAAGCAACATTGTTTTTCCAACTCTTTTTTTTATATACCGCGGACTATGAATCTCTACGATGAGAAAATATTTCGACCGGGAATAGCTAGGGGCATTAAGGACACGTCTTAACAATTAAATACGTCGTCGCTTGTCTTGTAGGACATCAAAATAAAATCACTACTATTTATGCATCTGAGAGCGTATTAACTGCATGCACCGTGCTCTTATAATGCAATAAATCGTCTGGAAAATATACCCGTCAGCGGCGTGTCATACGCGGCTCGCACCGGCCCGGCCCGCTGCAGCGTCACGCATCCATACGCCATAAATCCTAACAACGTAAATAAAATCTGGCGTTCCATATTTTAAATCTTTATGTTAATAGCCCACTATTCATCGAGAAATTAAGACGTGTTTATTAGTCGCCCGCTCGTAAGACATACAAGTCTTTCTTCATGAGTTAGTTCGCTCTACGCTGTCATAAATCTGTATTCAAGTTAAGTCACAACATTAAACTATTAATGTTAGTAACGGCTACGACTACCGATACATGGTCTCGTTACACGCATATTATGTGGTGTAAGTTAGAAACAAGCACATACCAGAAAATAATTTCTGGTATGTACACCTGGCTTATCTACTTTAATTTTAGTTGGACGTGTTCAAAAATAGAATAAATTCATATCGTTTGCTACGGACAATCTTCCAAAAATGGCAATCGGCCGGAATTTATGGATCGGAAGAAGTGTATGGATAAAGTTTTCGACGAAAACATATTTATAACCGGAAATACCATTGTAGGGACGTGTGCTACGGACTCTATTATAAGCATCTGGTAACAATACATTTCGCTTGCAAAAATATTATGTATCTGAGTTCTATATTTTGCCGCGGAACTGTTTTAATTGATTTTTTATGTCGCCTTTTCTCTGGAATTATGCTAAGTGGTCGATGAAAAGCCCCAGCAGCTGTCCCACTAATCAATTATCTGTCGTCACATACCTCTTGTCTCGAGGACTATAAAATTGCCGCACATAAAATTTTTCCGGTGCCAAAAATCAACATCATCTCGATAGGAATGTTAACAACACAATATTTTTCAACGTGTTCTTAAGCTCAACAAATTGTTGAAGATGAAAATATTTAATAGTGCGCGCGCCGAAACGGCTATGTGGCTGTTGCGGCGGTGGCACATTCGTGTTTTTGAGGATCAATCTAGAACAATAGCTGAAGCTTTATAATACCCTGCTATAAGTAATTTGATTTGCCCGTTTGAATCGATGCCAGAATGACTAATTCTCGCTAACACATCGTGTTTCTTATTCTAATTCTGATATTTTTTTGTTAATTGTTAGAATCTGAGGAGAAACACACATCTCAACGCAGTATTGGACAGCTGTGAAGTATGCAATACACTCATTGTAGGATGGGTGGGCGCGCATCGCAGCGTGCTCTACTTACCTAATTCAATGACGGGGTGAGTGTGACTAATCAGTTGTTATTTTAACACTTCCGAGCTTGGATGGCGAAGGTCAAAGTTACATGAGAGACATACATTCAAAAGTAACATAATCGACGCTGTAAACGTAATATAACATACATATGTAAATCAAACATAACAAAGTCAATATCTTAAAAACATTTAATAATAAAATACAGAACATGAGCATTACATTAGTAGATATTACTTACCTACTATTGTGTGCGCCATTTACATTTTGATTGAATAAACAATTCGACAACAACAAGGTCCACCAGTCCGCCCGCCATGCGAACCCCGCAACACATGATATTGCTTACAAAACCTACAACACGAACTCGCAACATTCCAACAGCGCGTAATAAAATTTATAAAACCGCGGTTATCGTAAACAGAACAAATAGCAAAGTTTACGAGCCATTCCTCGCGGTTTTCCATTTGCATGATACGAGTATGTCATACAGGCTCGGTTATGGCCGCGTCCCAGCGTCGCGCACAAAATGATTTATCTAAGCATATAAATTCGTTTACTGTTCACGCGTCGTTATGTGGAAATTGACAATCGATGTCCTTTATGCCGTGTGTTTTTGCTCAAACAGCAGTGAGCCGGCGAGCGAGGCGTCGGTGGCCGATTGGAGCGTCGGCCGAGTGGTTATGGTATCCGACTCGTAAGCGAGACGTATCGGGTTAAAATCCCATTGCTGCCATGAACCAATGACTCTTTTTTGAGTTATGTACATTAGTTGAATGCTAACCGATGCTCTTACGATGAGGGAAAACATCGTAAAGAAACCTGCACATTCAGCCGACTGAATGTGTAACCATGATCCAATCTGGTCAGGCTTCCCTGGTAACAGGGTCACGGAGGTTAGATGGCAGTCGGTCCACTGTAATTATCTGATCTGCCAAATCCTGGGTCATGGTCAAGGCGGACCCCGGGCCATCGCACGCGAGAGCATAACCGGGACATTAACGCCAAGATGACGAGCAGTGAGCCGGCGAACGGCGGAAAGCGGAATTGGAAGTCGACCGGTAGCCGTAGCCGGTAGTCTTGAGGCTCGTTCGCGTACACATTTAGAACAGTTATCGCTTCTTTATGATAAAAGAGTGTCTGACAAAGAGCCGTTAAAAAGTGGAGTCATAACAGGAAACGTGATACGGCGGCTCGCGCCCTTTCATCGCGGTGAGCGGCAGCTGGCGCCCCGCTTCATGTGGTCACCGAATGGCTGCTCTTTAATAATCTTGTTTACTTACCAAAGTGGAACACCCATAACATTAGCATGCACTATAAAGAAGTGTCACTGACTCAAATTATTTTCGGTTCGGCTAAAACGGTAGCTAACGCATCGTGTTCTTGTAATCGATATGTGATCCTTGTGTGTGCTTATACCTTTAAGTTTTTCTAGTATTTTATTATGAGGTAGAAACGGTATAGCACATAAAAGTTGTGAACACGGGCGTTACGTGAAACAGGCCTACCGCCACCGAAATACGGAGATCTAAAGCGAAATTGTCGCAAACGTAGCTAATAAGCACGGCGTGTGTAGCGACGAACAGTAAGCAATAAGCCTTCTCGTCAGCTAATAACAACAGTAGCATCTCCGGAGATATCTCAATATCGTTGGTAGGTGCGAGCTTAATTAACACATGACGCTTGTCGCGGAAATAGAATTCCTGTAAGCTATGGCGGGGTGCGCGCGCGCCCCCGGGCACGCGCCCCGCATCCCGACCCGCCCCGCCCGTGCAGCCGCTGTTTATTTACAAGCAACGAGACTTCATTACGCCGCTGGCTAATGTATTCAGCTTCAGCCTCCACGTTAACAGCGACACTTCTCGGAATCAATATGCTCCTTGTATGTTTTGATTGGCTCCCGACGCGGCGCGCGCGATAACGTACCCTATCCTCAGCGCTAAAGGTGCAAACTCCCGTCGCCGACACGCCGAATACTACCAACTGATTTCTGTTAATACTCGCCAGAGATAAATTTCCTATAGTGGTAACGACCTCTGCATTGAACTTGTCCAATTTTAGGGTTAACGCGCATTAATTTGTTTTATTAACGGCTTTAACGTTTAACCGTTTCCTGTCTTCGGACAATGCTCTGCTCTGTATTCTTTCCATTTGTTTGCTATTTTCACCAATTAAACGGCAATGTAACGTTTATGAGTTCGCTCACAGATCATAAAACCAAACTATAACCACAAAACAAAGTCAGCCGAAATAGGACGACTGCGATGTCGCTAAATCCAGCGAGTAACTCCTGATCCCGCGCGCCCCCAAAAATAATGATGTTTCATCTTATAAAAATATTTCCCTTACGACTGTCGCTCTGTATATCACGGTATTTGTCACAGAGGATCACCCTTTATGTTCGTTTCCAGTCAAACCCCTTAGATAAGCGAGCCTTTTATATGCCAAATATAATATATTATGGTTTACAATCCCGGCTAAATAATAATATGGACATGTCTGGCATACTGTTTTTGTAGATTTGTACAATTTAGAATTACGAAATAAGTACAATAGTTTGTACAGGTGCTTGGCTAAAATTCCCAAAACATAACGATGTTTTGTGTGGACGACTTGTTTAATGTTTCATATGTACCTATTAATGTATATTTTACTGTAACTGTAACCTATGCCGCAAATGATTTATTGAATAATATACAAAAACAATACAATAGCCTTTCACTCATTTTCACTTTCGGAATTTCTATAAAAAACAAATAAAATATTCGAGATATGCGTGACATAAGCCAGACAATACTAATTACTGTAGTTATAGCTAGCCCATAACGTGATTTTGACGATTACGAGCGCTACGCACTACGTATCTAGATATTGCACTTTCAATCAGTTGTTATAAACCTACACAAGTTCTATGTGTCCAATTTCAACAACTGTATGAAGCGAAGTGATAAACCCTACTCCTAATATCGTGCTAGAGAAAATGGGAAGCTCCACGTTATGCCCTCTCGCACGAGCCATTACTTCCGACATATGAGCAACGCAAAAATATCAGCGTATTATGGGTTATCAGACGCAGAGTCGCGCTCCGTCTCCGAGGCTCCATTCATAGCCCGCTTTAATGGATTGCTCGCATTCATATTCTGAAATGTACACAATGTTTTCGCTCCCATGGTCACCGGCAGTGACTTACCGGCTTATAGTTCCGCTATTTCATAGACGAAAATAAGATAGTCACTCTCCTCTAAAATAAAGTTTACATCTCGCGGTAATGGCATTTTCCAATACAAAAGGCTGGAGTGGTGCGAAGTTTGCACCCGTCTGTTTGCACGTCTATAGCTCCCCTTTCATATGAAAGACGAAAACAAACAGGGAATGTGCCAAATAGCAAACAATATTATACGGAATGCACAATAATATCAGTTCCGGCGACGGGTGCGGGGCTGTTTGCTCCCGCGAATAAATATGAAATTCGAAGACGCCCGCCGCCTCAGACGAGCAAATATTATGGGAGGTTTGCTTTGGTAAAATGATAACTGCCAAGATTGAATATTCGGATTCAGCCCCGGGGCGGACGAATATCGAAAAGATTTTGGGGTGAGTTTCTGAAATCGTACTCACGTCAAACAACTTATGGCTCACGTGCTTCATACCTAACAATTTCATTTTATTTAAGTATTTATCTAGCATGGTCAAGGTTGACCACGGGTCCTCGTACGCGAGAGCACAACCGGAACATTAAAGTCAAGATAATGTTATAATTTTTTTTAACTATTATGTTTGTGTAATTTAGTAAAATACAGTAATGAACGTGGTGGAAATAAATGAGCTAATTACATTAATTTCAAAATAGGAAAAATGTCATTTCCTTTTTACGATATGTCCTTTAAGGATAAATAGAAAATATTCACGATATTTGAGATTCAAGAGCCAGCAAAAATCCTCCGGCCCGACAGTGCGATCCCGTGGGAATAACTCCTAGATTTATCACTCCAAACTTTATGTCATTCTTTGTTTACGTCTCTATCGGATGAACAAGTGGACGGGCGTTTCATTTTATATTGACGCCACACGTGCTATTGTTAGGTGGGTGAATTTATGCAATATTTAAGTACTTTCACCTTATGGCTATTCATAAAAAGAATGAGTATTCCTTTAGGTTAAACCTCAGTTTTAAAGTCGAAAAAGCCCAAGCATACGGACACACAGTGGGTTACTTCTTTCTATTATTCTGTAGAGAAATTAATATTCATATTTGTTTCATACTAAACTCGCATTCTTTACACGTATTATGCAACGGGACTCTTACCTATCATACCTTTTCGATTTGTTTTCCCGACGTTTCGGTAGGGTTACACCCACCGCGGTCACGAGAAGACTCCTTGATGTTCATTTTACAAATAGATAAGTACATTTTGCATCATTCCACCTCCGCCATTAATTCACACAAGGTAGAATATAACTTTTATGTAAAGTCTTGGCAGGCCGCAGTCTTACAATCATGTAACCACATTAAAGTGAGCGTTCATGAGGCATCTCAGCGTTCAGTTCATTTGAAATATCTAAACATTTTCCAGCATATTCTGCTTTTTATATCCGTCTCGTGGCATTTAGCTAGTACTTTAATGTGGCAATAAAGAATACATAAACCGACAATTAATCGTTGAAATTGAATGATTCTACTACATCACTTGATTAAAATAAGCGAGCGAGTACCTATCTAATTACAGAGTCAACAGTATTGTATTTCTGAAACAAAATCTAATTAAATCATATTCAATTTAAATGAATAGCAACATTATTGACATCTTTGACCTCTTGATATTACGTTGCGTTGAATTTCATTTGTTTTGTTTATTAAAAACGTTGTACACACACACTAAGTAGGTTTACATACGTGATGCAATGTCGAACTGTGAATCTATGCGTCGAACACAATCTATTTGAACAATGCACCTCGCTGGCCATCAATCGCGTTGTTTCAGAGCCACATAAAAGTGGCCGAACGTGGCTCCGAGTCCACAGCGGGTACGGATCGTCACACCTACCTGCCGAAGGATCGGAGACAAGTGATGTGAGAGCAATCTCGTGAGAGGTGAGGGCTCGCGAGTGGACGGTAATAGGGCGGGTTTACGACGGCCGGGCGCTCGCGGCGCGCAGTGTGTCCGACGCCGGTTCGGTGTGATAACTTGGGGTTTAGGAAGATCGTACTGAGGGTAGCGAAGTTGGCTGCTTGGTTAGAAGTTGGTTTTGATGGGTAGGTAGCTTATGCTTTCATTTTAGGTTGATGCAACTTTATAGTTTAGTTCGGGGTTAAACTAGTTTAACATAGATTGAAATTGTATAAATGACAGATATTCGATTAAATACAAAGATTATTTAATAGTGATCTAAGTCGTAAACTAATACACATATTCTTTTATTTGTTTTATTAGAATCATGTACGTAAACAGGACAATTTACACCTATGGGGTGGGCGCATGGGTTTCATCTAACTGTAAGGGACACGGTCGTCCGAACTAACACTTCCGTGGGGACATCAACAACTCTGGCTAAACCGAACCCGCCGCTTTCTGCAATGTCATCGGTGCATATAAAAAGTTATGACCGCTGGCAATATTTCCGAGAGGCGGCGGCGGCGGGCGGCGCGCAAACGATATGCAGTAAACGGGCGGCGGAGTCTCGCGGGGCCACCTCGCCCCCGCTGACCCGCCGGATTTTATGCCAATTTTCATAAAAATAAATCTGACTTGCGTTGATTGAACCAGTCGCCGCCCCGCGCCCGTGATCGCCTTTCTATTTTATTGTTATTAGCTCAGCCGCGCAAGGGTACGAATTATTGTTTTGCCATTTGTCCCCGAAAAAATAGACATCTGTATCTTCCGAGGAATATGTTTATGAGCTCCTAGTCCCCGGACTGCGGAACGCGAGGGTTTATTATTATCGGCGACGCTGGCGACGGCGTACAGCTACGATTAAATTGTCAAATAAAACGGGAAACTAATTACAGCTAGTTATTTAAAAATCGCCGCAGAAGCTCAGTGTGTCATCACCAATTAGAAAGGGGAGCACGAACGACTATTGTATTGTAATTAACTTTGGTTCATTAAAAGAAACAGGGGCACGACAACGCTGTCATCGCAAACAAAAACAGTTGACGGCGGCAAAAAATGTAAAACTAGCCAAGAGATACTGTCACACAAGACATGAATGGATCATTCGTTGGGTTAATAAACGTCCCGCCAAAGGTGAGGCGATGCTATCGCAGCTAGCATCTGAGGAACAAGTGTTATGGCATCGTCGGCCGCCATATACGAGGAGTGCACTGCCTCCCTCAGGTGTCTCGATGCTTATCGCGCGGCCACACACGGCAGCCTAACTGCCAACGGGTGGAACTAGTTGACGCTCGCTGCCAATTTGCGACACTTTTGTGCCCATGACAGCGCTTAATACCTTTAAAGCCGCGTGTTGGCGTTTCCAAGACTGTTTATGATCGAATTTAACGTATAAGCGGAATGTATTTTACGTACGTAACATATAGAATTGCCTTTTTCGGAAAAAATTGTACAGGATACTTTTTTCAAATCGCAGCGGTTACTTAGCTCGGCGCGGGAGTGCGTCCGATCCGAACAAAAGTATGGAGTGTAGTCAAAGAATCATGGCGGGCGATCGTGATTTATCGCCGGCCGCTTTTGAATATTAAATAATCTTTAATGGGAGCGCATGATCGGCCCATTAGCCGACGTCGCTCCTTTCACGTTTAATAAAGAGTCATTTATAAGCCCGCGACGCTTTTCCCTTATCTGGACGAAGTATGTCGGGCGTCTGAGAGGTGCCGCCCTATCAGGATTAATTCATAATTTTATCCTTGCTTGTTTATTCAGTATGCTTATGGAATAAATTAAGGGACACGAACAAAAAACTACATGCGTCCTTAATTGCCCATACACAAACAGTCGATAACCAAACGCATATCCGTTGACAAGTGATGTTTATAATTTAAAATTATTCTATTTATGTGGGTACCAAAAAGTATTTGAGACACGATTATTCTTTACGCTTCATTAAGCAGATATATTGGTCCTTTTTGTTCATTTGTTTTCAAACAACTTGCAGGTAGTCCATTAACCATTTAATTTGTAGGCTCAAAATCTTCCCAGGAAAACTGCTACAAAGCGATCTGGAAGCATTTAGCAAACGCAATGTAACAGGTAAGTTAAAGTATTGGTTCGATTCCCACGGCGGGTAACTATCACCTCATTGGACCATTAGGAAATTACCCCGTTTCCTCGCGTTGAAGCGACTGATCGCCTCTAAATGTCGCTCCTTAGGCCCGAGTTCCGACAGAAATGTCTCGCGCGCATCAACCATGAGAACTGTGACAGGATTTATCGCGAAGCCTTTTATAGCTATGTTTCCAACCTTTTTAGAAAACGCCAAGTACTTAACCCGCATAATATCGTTACGCAACAAATAGTGACAAAGCGTTCGGATATTTTTATGTAAGTATGTAGGTGACAAAACTTCAAATACACAATGTAAACAAAGCCGAAAATAGTATTTCCAACCGTCAGTGCAACAGCAATATTACGTTCGGCATCGCCCTATCACCTGCCCGCCATAAGCGGCCGCATCATCGGGGAGGCCCACAAAAACTTCGCTACTACAAATATACTTACGGCGATGTTAGTCATTGGTCGTAATTGTGAAGATTAATCTCCGAGGCAGCATTACTTAAGGGGTAACTCGTCGGCTACGACTTCCTAATGACACTTCGATCGCGTCCGCTGCTCATTATCGCAAAACATTCGATCGGGCCCTCGGAGTTATTCCTCTTAATATCTCGCCGCGTGGGCAGCCGGGATATCGTCACGTAGCGAAGCCCACCGTCGTAATTATATCGACGCAATTAAAGGCCAACTAATATATTATAATCGTTCGGACAGCAAGCGTGGTTTTTACAAGAGCGAGCTCGCCGCCGCCGCCGAGTGCGTCGCGGCCGCAACACCCCATTACGATTGAAGTCGATTGCCTGACGTGATTGGAAACCTTCTAGGAACGGAATTACAATTCCATTATTACTGTAAGCCTTGCTTTGTAATTGCAGGCCAGCGGAGTAGTTCACATTATGATTACGCATCTTCTAACGTACGTGTAGAGTCTGAATGTATTTAATGTTGGTAAATATATTTACGTAAATAAAATGCACTTTGGAAACTTCGATACAGCGTAATTTTTATTTCACTTTAAACTGGACGTGTACATATTTTATTCGAGACAGTGATCGTATAACCGTACGTACCTAGGTACACGTGCAATTCATTCTTAATTCGTTTATATCAGTATTTTATACGAACACATCTCATCCGATAAGTCCTCCCTGCTGGATGAGCCGTCAATGTGACTGCTTAATAAAGGGGTACGGTGAGTTTGATTTCCTTGTGAATCTCGAGAAAATTAGTCTGGAAATTATGCCCGCTGTCGGGCCTCCGAGAACGGATAGGAATAATTACTTTGCAATGATTGAACCCTTATAATCTGAGTTTATTTAATAGTCGACAGATGTTAATCGGCGCACCATAATTACGATTCGATTTCTGCCGAGAAAAAGACTCTTGCGCGTCTATCTGGGCGCGGATAGCGGCGATTAGCGCTACAATATTACCGCGCGGCATCTTGCGCACGCGTTTTTCCGACGGTCCGGCCCCCGCCCGGCGCGGATTATCCCGGCGTATTGTGGGACCGAGTTTTGAACAAGTGTACTTCAACACAGTCGATAGATTTCTTTTAAACGGCATGGCTAGCACAGTGCTCTCGCGCGCAACAAGCGATTAGCGCGATATAAATACTGTTGCCTCTTTCAATTTAGTATTGAGAGAAGGAAGCAAAGGCTCTCTCGCGGCGCGAGCTGTGTCGCAGGCACACTTGTGACAAGTCGCGCTGGCCTACTAAAAAGTCTATTTCCTTGTAGTTATTTCAATAAATCTTAAGGTAAAGAAATATTTGCAGATAGACATAATCAGATCATGACCATCATCATCCTAGCGGTTAATCCCGGCTTCAGAGTTCGCTGTCTTACACTTTCTTGTCCACTTCTCGCTCTCGCATCCGACTCAGCAATGTAAATCCATCGCTTCAGGCTGTCCTCGGGACCTCTTTCCTGATAAACATAACAAAGTACCTACCGTAAAACGCGATATTAAGCAGATAGGTAAATACTTTAACTAACGCTGAGAACATTGATTAGAATACGCTACCACTACATTTTATGACCACTTCGTCGGTGAATGTTATAAATATCCAAGAAATGGAAACAAAACGGCATAGCGGTTTTAATTAGCGTTCATAGGAACGTGTCTGTTAGCAGTGTTTTTTATATATTTTTTCCATTGTATGTAAAGTAGCCGTGGAGTTCATCCATCACTTCATATTCGCGGCTCCGTCGGCGCCCGCGTCGCGCCGCCGCCCGCGCCCGCGCCGCCCCACTGCGCGGACGCACGCTAATTGGGATCAACATTAAAATGCCTCATTAACATATTGCAACAAATTGCACAAACCTCCGGCTCCTGTGCATATTCATATTTTTCATTAATACCGACGTCGTGGCAATTCCTCAACCGCCCGATTACCGATGCTAATGTATGTACAGACAGCCCACTTGGCAGGCGTTGCTCACATGCAGATGCAGCGGAGATCCGGCGGAGTTAACGCGAACATGGATATCCCGATGGCCCTGTTGGATATCCCTATTTAAATATGAAAGTCATAAATGCCATACACGTGCTGTGTTAGCGCTCGAATGTAAATTGTAATCCTCGTTGCATTCGGAACGGGCGGCCTAGTAATTATGTGCTTTCATTTGTCTGTTTCTCGGAACAAACGAGCGCCGCGCGCCGCGTGTAAGCCGCTCCATGTAAAGCAGTTAGCAGCACTCTAATCTCGCACTGCCATTAATTTAAAGAATACGTCTGCGTAACCGACTTTACCAACATCGTCGAAACACAATTCTCCTTCACATTTTCTTATTTGCATATTAAAATAATTTCGAGTAAACGCAATACGTAAGTCGCCTTCTACCCGCATTTTGGGCGGACCTGAAAAGGCGTACGCGCCGTTCCGAAGACGGTAGAAATTGAACCGTGTCGCTGCACATTTGGGGCGGTAATCGCGCGCTACAATACCAATTTTAATATTCTTTACAATTCCAAATATACAGAACGATGACAGATAAAGGCGGGTTGCGCGCCCAAATAGATAAACTAGTGTGGAAATTAATGTCTACATTTACTGGTGCATGAAGCTTGTAGTTAATTATAGGCGTATTCAGCTATTCAACTTTTTAAATGTGAATTAGAACTACAAAGAGCGCCATTATCGTTTTGAAAGGAAGTTTATAAATTATTCCATTTTCAGTTTGTGGGAAGTTGTTATTTACACGGCAAAGTAGGTATTTACATAATTTAGGAGTCTACGAAGTAAAATATTCACCAACAATTACAATAATGCTACGCTTTTTTTATAGGTAAACAAAGGTATTTACAACATATTTGTGATTATGTATTGTCTTACTTTTAGTTTCTAAATCGTTTAGAACATTTTATTACATTATAACAAAGACCGCTTGCACCAAATTCTTAAACACGTTTAAGAATGACGTTTATTTATTTATTTAACAATTTATTTAACACAATATATAGTAATTTAATGCTTTTTGTATGAAATTTTATGTTTAAGTATAATCTTAAATACGGTTAACATTTTGGTGCAAGCCGCCCTAAGAGTAAGACAATATGTAATACACAGTATAGAATATCAGCCATATTTTGTAAGACTTATTCGTACATCTATTTTCATATGGGTTGTACGTTTCAACACCACACTTACTGTAATTATTGAACTACTAATATAAAACCCTCTGACATAGTAAGGAGCCGTTTCATTTTTTATGAAGCATAATATTACCACAAATGTTACCCGGTTATGATTCCATGAAGCCAATGTTATATTACCGGTGTCGGGCGGTGCTCACCCACCGTGGTGTCAGTTTGCTTTATGGACAAATTATTAATTACAAGCCGACTTAACGCCGCCGCCGATACGCGATCTAAACAACACATTATGAATTACTAATTTTACGATGTTTGTTTTTAAGTAATTTTACGTTACGTTAGTTTAACAACTTCTCGCTTTTATGTTACTTACTTCATTATGGAGCATCGTGTTAATTTATGATTGTTAGCTGTCATTATGGTCGTGTAGGTAGTGTTGATAGAAGGATGAACCCTAGGCTTAATTTACACCGAAGTGACAGCAGTTGGCACTTTCGCTGTCCACCATTTTAAACTTTAATAAATGCAAATCAGTAGATTCGGCCTGCCGCACGGCGACCCCAGACCCCGGCAGCGCACACGCAAATGTACCATGATCCAGGATTTGGCAGAGCAGATAATTACAGTTGAGCGGCTGCCATCTGACCTCCGTGACCCTGCTACCAAGGGAACTTGACCAGATTGGATCATGGTTACACATTCTGTTGTCAAAATGTGCGGATTTCATCACGATTTTTCCCTCACCGTAAGAGCATTGGTAAGCATTCAAGTAATGAACACAACTCAGAAGTACATGGCCGCAGTGGGATTCGAACCCGGTACTTCTCGCTTACGAGTCGGATACCTTAACCATTCGGCCACCGACGAATGTAGACTGTATTATGCCAAGACAAATAACGCGGGCTACCAAACTGCTAGTGTCCTCGCGGTTGCATCATTCCCACTTGCAGAACTATACCCTGACACGGCCGCTGCCGACCGTTACCACTCCGGTGTGAATTAAGCCTAAGCTTATTCCTTTTGATAAGTTTAAATTGTCACCAATGCCATCTCCAACCCACCGCTAAGCAGTATTCAGCTATACCCATGTACCTACATGAATAGCAACGTATATTATTTGATCACGTACTCTTACACTGGAAAACCATTCTAATGCGACGATACCCACGCCAAGGTCTCTGAATGAAATTAATTGAAAAAATATAACAAGATGCGATCAAAGTCATCAGGCAATAGCTAGTCATTCTCAAAACAGGCAAAAGTATCCAGACAGCCAAGTAGCATTATGATAACCTATCATACGGAAACGATGTTTTAAAGTTGTCGCGTGCGTTGCGTTACATGCAGTGCACTCAATGTAGCCCCTTCAGGCAGCCCTACGTGGCGTGTTTAACACCTCACTGGTTTTTAACGTTTGTAGTATCAATTAATTAAACAATGATGGGGGAGCATATCGAGTAGATAAGTGGCGGAGTCGATATCAGCGTAAAATTAGTTACGTCAAAACGGCGGGTCGGATGAATTATTCTGATTAGGTATGATAGTGCGGGTGGGTGCATTTTTTCACACATTCCTAGCGGGCGGCGGGCGCGACGGGGGAGGGAAGGAGGGGGAGGGGCCCCGTCCTCGCTCGAGCGTGAAATTATTATCATATAATACCGGGCTTTGAGCGCAGCTCGATTATTCAAATGCTCACAGCAGCGCGCCCGCGCCCGCGCCCGCACACTCGCGCCGGCACCTACCCGGCACCCACTGAAGTTTGTCAAATATATTCATGTATAATGCGCGAGAATTGTCATGTGAGCGATAAGCAAATGACAGAAAATGTTATGTAAATATAAAGTGGCCATAATCCTTAGCGAACACCTCCTGCGATGCCGTGAGGGATAATGGTGAGAGCGTGAATTATTCTTGCAGATAAGGAATGCTTTTGTCTGAAGAATGAATATTTTTATGGTGGGTAATGAATTCAAATAGACTATTGTCTCTCTTATTTATTCTTGCCTTTTAAGTAATTTTGTTCATAATTTTTTAACAAATAGCTACAAGTATATTGAACATCATCGTCATCACCTTGGCGTCCCGGTTGCACTCCCGTGCGGCACGCGAGGGCCCGGAGTCCGCCTTCTTACAATTCTTGGCTCACTTCACTTGGTCTTCGGCATCCTTGGTGGTGAGCTTATTCTCGACGACGTCAAGCCTCTCCCGACGTCTTGGGCCATCCTTAGCCGGCCGACTTTATGAACTGTATATAACGCTGCTGCCCATTTTCTGGTCTAGGTACGGAGGTCCCAGCTGGGGTCGAGCTATCGCCTAACTTTTTATGATTGTTTTAAGATTTCATTCCGCTCTTCCTTTCACGAGCGAGGTGAAGTATGAAAGATATCGCTATACGAGTTAGGCAACCCCACTATCCCTGGTCTGCCATTAGTCGCCTTTTACGGCACCCGTATTCTTCTCTGCAGGCACCGGCATGGCAACGAAGATACAGTCATTCTGGGGGGTAGTACACTCTCCAACTAACTATACATCAAAAACGAAATCCTAATGTATGACAGAAATGTGTGACATTGAAAATTGTAGCGTGCGCATTGCGTTGTATTGATTAATTTTTGTGTGAAATCATTGATGCGCGTTGACGGAGGAAGCCCCGTCTGATATTATAACGGAAGCGGGCCGCTCCATTGACTGGAACGGCGGCTCTGTGTTGTCATTACTTATTTTTGAATATCGTCCGACTGTTTTCCTTGTAGAGACGACGGCACATCAAATCGCTAGTACAATTCGATTTCCGCTTTTATGGCGACCAATATGAAGTACGTATACAAAGTCGTGGATAACGTATAGTGCTGGTTTCTGTACGTACTCCCCTAGTGTAAATAGACATTTAAGTTATATACTTTTCGTATCTAATGTACGGGCGCCGGGCGGTAGGACTCTATCAAGCTTAAAGAAACCTCCTGGTAGTCATCCAGTCCACACTTAATTCTAGGGGTTCAATGAAGGCCAGATAAGATTTTACATTAATTGTTGTGTTCCGCTTTGAAGGATAAGGCAGGCAGTGTAATTACAGGCATGAGGTAGGTCAAGTTAGTCCTTGTAGTACAGTGCACCTGCAGTTCTGCACTTTTGTAAAACAATATGATGACATGTAGAAGCAAACAGATACAGTATGTAGAAAAATACCCTAACCGATCTGATAAGTACATAAATTAAATTAAGTGAAGTCCCAAGTAAAATACGCGCAAGTTCGTCGAGTTGCGGAGTACGCCCGGAACCTATATCAGGAGAAAAAATCTGTAATCTTACACAATTGTGTATTTTCTGTAGGTACCTTTGAAGTGTAATTAGTTGCGAAAGGTCACATTATCTGATAAAGCTATTTTATACGCATTTGTTTTAGGTATACGACTAAGCAATTCCATCAATCTGTCCAAATGTGAACTACGCTGGCCAGTTCTCCATTGTGGCCGACCCTTCGATGAAGCACTAGAATATTGACTATCTCTAACAGAACAACGTTGGGATCATACAAAATGTTTCAATCAACTTTATTGTTTATGCTAAAAAGCTCCTAGTTTAATTATTGTTCTTAATTTTGTTGTTCCCAATTTAATTACACAGAACGTTGACGCTCCATCTCCCAAACGGGATTCCGGGAATTATTAAACAAAACATTTTGCTGATGACATTTTCTGAATAAACTGACGCAAAGTAGCGTAACTCGCCCGTTGACTTCATTATAAAGTGGCAATTCAATTATAAAATAACGCGAAGCGGGCCGCGCGGACCTTTCGCCTGCTGAGACGCCGACTCACCGACTCACCGACCCACCGACTCGCCGACCCGCCGACTCGCCGACTCGCCGACTCGCCCAATGGAGAACAACCCCGGGCCGTAAAGCAAGCGTTATCTACGAGTATATTTTGCTGTGGACTCTTTATGAGTTTGAAACGAGATCCGTCACGCGACGTTAACTCGGAATAGAAGTGATAAAGTGCCCGCTAATCTGTCCTATTCGGGTCACACTTAGTACACTTTATTAATCACAAAGCTTACAAATTACACTATACTTCCTGCGACCTGACACCTCGCTTTGGCGTATGTTAATTTTATTGTCGAGTCTATTGGACAATTTGGACGCCGCGACAACTTTTGTGGGGTCGATTGTGTTTGATTATAATAAAGTTCACCTTTTTAAAAAGCGGGAAAGTTAGATTAATTGTAGTCCATTTGTTGAGATACGTACTTTGATAGGTAGAATTTTTTTGTACTATTGCTTTAATAACACAATTTTAATGTAAACTATTGTGACAGAATGTTTTGTAACATGTCTTATAACACTATAGGTAAGTAGGTATACATCCATACTTAGGCTTAATTATATCAACTGTAAAGCAATACAAATGTTGTTAAAAACGGTTACGATGGGAACAGTAGCACGAGCAGTTAAATGACTGTTAAGTGCCTGAACGAGGACACCTTGAAACAACCTTCCACCGAAGTTAAATTTAGTTCAATTATTATTCTTATCAAAACACATCGTTTTCCACCTTCATATGGCGTTTTATGGTTTATCGCGATATTTGCACTTAAGCTCCGAACACCCGTTTCGCTGCTTCGCGCCATAACATGCAAAGCAGCGCTACCTGATACGAACCCCAGACATTATATTACGTTCAATAAGGTTAAAATATCGAGAAATGCGGCAATAACAAATTAATAACTCTTTACTCGATTTGAAGCAATTTAAAAGTTAATTTTAAAGCCTTAACCTGTACACTTATAGTGCAGTTAGTTACTGGATACAATTTGGTACGAATTGGAGATGACACGAAACGTATGAAAGAACCGCCGCCACTTCCCGAATCAGCCGAGTAAACGGTTCATTTCTCTGCACTTATCAGACCGTAATCGTGTAACGCGACCGTAAAACGGTCATATCGAGGTGGAAAATGACTACACGTTCAAGAATAAAGAGTAAATAAAGTACGTAGGTAGTCTTCGTTATTAGTATTTGGAGATAAAATGAAGTTGGCCCGCTTTAGGCAATTTATTGGGGTAAGTTATGGGCGGCGCGCGGGCTGGCGCGGCTAATTTATTCGCCGTGCACATAAATTACTTGATTATGAATTCAAGTTAACTCCACCGAACTGTTTGTCTGTTGTTGTAAGCTACGCTTTTGTGTAACAAACAGGAATATTAGATTTTACCCCGTTCCGTTTTCTCGGTGCCGAATGTTGCTGTGTTTGTGTTTAGTTTGTTAAGCACCGTCTAAATTAAGTATGCATACCCGACCCTCACGTCTCAGTATATTACAATGTTATTTTCAACATAGTTGTAAAGACATTTTCTGACAGGAATACTGAGGAGAGGAGAAAGGGAAATCTCTCGAAGGGTTTCAATGTCGAGGGCTATCATAATATCTTAAGGGGAGGACTTAATGGGCGCCGAAAGAGACAAGTGAGGAGCGAAAGTAGAGGCAATCTCATAAAAAGCAATAGTCGGGATTATGTAGAACACCGATGGTAATGTGAAGTTGTTTTCCGGGCGGCACTAACGCGCCGCAAGTCGCTGCAGCGCGGAATAATCGCGGATACCCATAAAAGATGTAATTTCAGATAAGCTGAAACAGACGAGCCCCGCCCCGCCCCACGCCCCGCCCGCCTTCCCACCTCCCTCGCTACCTACTTTCTAATGACTAATTATTATGCTGTGCGTTCCAAGCTTTAACGTCAGCGCGGAGCCTACCTGCTTACACTTTACTCGACTTTGTGGCAGCTCATCCATCTACCTATAGGGGAGTATCTTGACTGATTCCGAGCTCGTTGTTGTATACTTTGTTGCGGATAGCCGTCGGCGGTATTTCGCTTTTAATGGGCGATAGTCTTTTGTTTTATTTTCTCTCCCACTTTTATCTAACAATGTGTATCGCAACTTTCGGAAGGAAGCATTTTCTCGTCAAACATTGCAAGGTTAATAACCGCTGACTAAGTAGATTATGTAATAATTTTAATGAGATTTAGATTTCAGGTGTAAGCCGGGGTCTCACCAGGGCTGCGGGGTCCGGCGCGGGCGCACGACCCCGGCGCCTGGCCGATGTCGGCGATAGGGCGCCGCGCCTGCGCGCCGCGACGATCTACGATACCGGCATTACCATAACGCTCGCACACTCGCCGGACAGTCGCACTATCTGTCCTCAGCGCTAATATCTTATTTACATGGTCGCATAACGTACGTAATAGTGCGCCTTGGCCGTGTGAAATTTAAACGCACATTGGTCTTCATTAATCAACAACAAAGGGGCTATCTAATCGCAGGATTTCTAACTCATGTGTTAGCTCTCACTTGAACACGTTCTAATTTTAATGTTATAGGAAGAATTTGGCGAATAGTTTCACATCGGTCGGATTTCTAGTTACGGATTCCGGTTGAAGCGTAGCCCCAAGACGTTTATGAGCGACTGTAGGTTCACCTTAGTTTTTATATTGAAGTTAGTACCGGTAATTTTGAATTTTGACCTGACCTTCGTAATAATTAACAATTTCGGTCGATATTAGACTTTACGTGACATCGAATACATCGGAAATAGGTAGATCTGCTCCAATATTTCAACGGACCAAACGAGGACACCGAGTAAGAGCGGGCAAGGCGACCGTAACCAATCCATCCGAATTATACAAATAGCCTTACCTAACTACAGCAACATATTGGCATATGTTCGTGACTAGTTTACGAGTGCACAGACATTGCATATTAATTGGTGTCGCTATCGAGCTGCGCATCGGCTGCGACCTAGCTTCCACGCCGCGTGCCCGAAGCAGGAGACAGCTATGAGTATGCAATGTAGGTACCGCATGAGTAGCATATATGGTGAATGATGGTAGCTGTTTTTTAACCTCCGACAAAAAGTAGGAGTGTTGTAAATTTGATATGTGTATATGTAGCTTTGTGTGTCTGTCTGTGGCATCGTAGCTCCCGAACGAATGGACCGATTTGGATGCGATTCTCTATTTGAAAGCCAGTTCAATCGAGATGATTCTTAGCATTGTTTCATTAAAATTGGTTGTGTAGTTTAAAAAGTATTTTAGTTTCAGTAAACTTATCGGGGGTTATGCGATTGTTTCTATCGGTTGGATTATTTTAAATAGAGGGAGACAAACGCACGTGGCGGTCAGCTGATGGTAAGTGCAACTCGCAACACCAGAGGTATTCCACAGTTCCAAGGAACACCCCTTACCATCTCAAAAAGTATCGGGATCCTTGGTGTCGACATACCGGATAGCGTGCGATTCAGGCGCATTTTCATTGGTCGTTAGCGCCCGTATGCGGGGTACGGGAGATTTCTGTAACGCATGCCATAGGGCCCGCATGCGGGGAACCGTTTACATTGGTCGATAGAGTCCGCATGCAAGGTGCGAAAGAACCGTGTTGACTGATGACGTCTAATGACCAAGGTGCTATTAGGGAGTGCGCGAATGCTTTGTATCGACCAAGTTATCGACTGACTAATTTCATTAGTCGTTATCCCGTATGCGGTAAGTCTCCGCACGCATTGAATCGACCGAGTTATCGACCGATGAATTTCATTGGTCGTTTGCCCGCATGCGGGAAGTCCCCGAATTCGGGCTAACGACCGATTTATCGACCAATGAAAATGCGCCTTTCCGGAGTCACCTAGAAGGTAAGGCCAAACTGGCTTCTAAAAAGCTTGGAGTGTTTAACCGGTCCAAGCGATACTTCACCCCGGGGCAGCGCTTGCTACTGTACAAGCCACAGATGCGGCCTCATATGGAGTATTGTTCACATCTTTGGGCCGGCGAAACTGCCGACCTGCTTAATCCTCTGAACTCCATACAGAGACGCGCCGTATGAATTGTCGACGATCCCATACAAACAAGCAAGTTAGAACTACTGGCTAACGGAAGGGACTTTGGGTCCCTGTGTGTGTTCTATCGGCTGTACAATGGGGAGTGTTCCGAGGAACTTTTTGATCTGGTGCCCACAGCACAATTCCGCCATCGCACCACCCGCAGTGGGCTGGGTGCTCATCCCCACTACGTAGACCTTCTGTTGGTCACCACGCGAAGGTTTGAAATAACGTTTCTCGCTCGTACGATTCGGATGTGGAATGAGCTCCCAGCCACAGTGTTTCCTTTGAACTATGACATGGGATCGTTCAAGGGGTATATTAGAGGTCTCTTCAGAGGCGGGCAACGCATTGGTGACTCCCCTGGTGTTGCTGATGTCCATAGGTGGCGGTGACCACTTTCCATCAGGTGGCCCGCATGCCTGTTTGTCTGCCGGATAAAATATCGTAAATGCGTTGGCGGTCTGAGATAAACACAGGTCACATTTCTTGAAGGATCCAATGTCGCTGCAGGAAGATCATACCAGACAATAGTCTATGCTATGCAATAGGCTATGTTATAAAATGTATGGTCACACCATTCACATAAAACTTTTAGCACCCGTGAAGAAATTTAACATGGAAGAGGGAGATAAGTCTTTTTTTTGTGGATGGATTTACAAAATCTTATCTTTTTAAATGTAAGTACTTTAGTACTATACTTAATTTTATCATACAATGTGTAATGTCGCCTGGCCAATGAGGTGGCTTATGACAGCTGCTAAAATCTTGCTACAATTGGGGTATTGGAGCTTTAGTAGAAGAAAATCAAAATTACAGGCAAGAGGCATTTCATCTTAGACCTCATAGTGAAAACGTATTTGCGATTCTGCATTTTCATTGCCTGCAACCTAAATGCATGAATCGTGGACGTTTAGCCGACAGTTACCGCTTACCATCAGGTCTGTCTGTTCGTTTATCACAACGTAGTATAAAAAGTTGAAGAAACAAAGGCCTCTAAAGGCCTATGAGAAAACAAGTGTCACGATACTAACCATATCGCTGATATATCTTCAGTTTATCTATCATCTTTTTAACTTTATCTTATTTTTTCTGCCACCAAGCAACAATACTAGCATTGTTGTATTCCGGTTTGGAGGATAAGGTAGCCAGTGCAGTACAGGCAAGAGGCGTTTCATCATACTCCTCACAGAGACGACGCAACTGCGGTTCTGTATTTTTGTTACTTGCAACCTAATTTCATAAATCGTAGGTAGATGTTACAACACAACAACAATTTCCACTTACCATCTGGAGCTGTCACAAATTAATAAATGTCATCATCATCATCATAATCGAGCGGTCAATCCCAACTTCTGTCAGGGTCCGCTTTCCTGCTTTGTTTACTCCACTTTGCCCGGCACTTTCCTCACGTCGTAAGCTGTTGGGTATCGCGTCCGACTCGGCGATGTCAATCCATTCTTTTCTGGGTATATAACGGGACCTCTTTTTATTTCCCACGTATAATGTGTATAATATGTATAATGTTGAAATTAGCTTACTACGACTACATATTCAGTTATTGTTGTCTAGATATCCATACATTCCAATTATATGTTGATTACCTACCTAATTCTATTTTATTCGTATTTGAAAACATAAATCTGCAGCCACACGCCCTTTCATAAATGATAGGAAGATTTATACAAAGATCACCCATTTATAAGCCTGACATTCACCCCTACGCCTCTCCAGCTAACCAACAACGACAACGAATACAGACCGTACATATATTGCTTTAGCAGTTGAATTAAGTAAATATTCAATGAATATGTCGAATTGGAACTCCTAGTGGGTGGAATTAATCAGATGCAGAAGTGGTCAGTCGATACCCCACATAGGTACTGGTACCTACAGTGCAGTTCTGGCGAACAGAATCCGACGTCATGCGACAGGGAGAGCGCATTCTAATATGCAAATGTATTTAAATGCTGAGCCCTCTTCATTACGGAGGTATCGATCTTAGATACACAATTTGTAACTCGATAGGTACGCGCCGTCTAGCGAATTAGGCGCCACTTGCAACTCTAATCGGAATTTGCATCGCAGTTAATATAGAAGAAATGGTAGTTTTTGAAAAGGGGATAATACTGTAACTATGTATACAACACAGTCAATTGATTTATCATGACTATACTTGGTAATATTCATCGAAATAATCGATGGTTTCATTAAACATTACTCGACAAAGAATACATTAATAATTGTCAGGCAACTGCCATCACATCAACAGTTCAATGCTGGACTCGAGCCCCTTCCACATCAATGGAAGGCACCGCCATAATCTTCACGCTTGGCAAGTGCGTTGGAGACGGTAGAAAATACTCAACTAAATACAACTGCCCATTTTATGATTCGCAGATTTAATAAATAGTCGACCTCTATGATAGTCGGCTTTTACAACATCCATCAATGGGTGGAGTTGTTGCTATACATTCTAATGCTCTGCCGATCACCACACAGCTTAGTACTGGGGAGTGGTGACCTAGGCCTGGAAGAGTGCTACTTTTTTGGCACCACCCATGGGCACTTGGGGTAACAAGGGTTAAACCTAAAGCAAGTAGACAGTAATATCGGCCCACAAAGAACCTATCTTTGTGATAGATGTCGTCTTATTCGTCGTCAACTAAAATAACAAAGTAGTGAAAAAATTGTCATAATATTATCACACACTTTAAAGGTAGGTATGGTTCGGGTTTCCTACCACATTTACGAGTAGCCCGAAATTTCGACAAATTTTAAACACATTTCAAAATGTATGATAATAACCGCGATAGTTTAAAACATTATGTTTTAATATTAGCATTTAGAAATAACCAAAAACAGGTAGCCAACCCATGCTCATTAAGGAGTTCGCGAAACGTTGACGTCGAGTATCAGAAAACGGACACACAGAACTCACAGCCATACCTGTATCTTATTAAACGTTATAACAAACTGATAAATCACACCGACTGTCAGCCGCGCAGCTAAACACTGGAGGTTTGTTAGCCATCGTTAGTATTCTAACGAACCTGCCTCCAATCAGATTAATCTTAAATATTTATTGCACATAGTCTATTGGGACTGGTAAATTAGTATGACGATGGATTCGCAGATGGTGGGGAAAATGGAGGGGCATTTGCATCGTCGACAGCGGTGGGTGGGCGGCCATTGATTAAGACTTGATGAATATTAATACGCCGGCGCCTGATCTAGTCACTCATAATAACAGCGAACACTCCGATAGGAAAACAGGGTAGGAAAGCTGTGTACGGATCCCGTGATCAGATATTGTTTTTTAAAGCTTTTGCGATTTCATTCGTGGGGATAGGGATATTTAGTAAGTAGTTTAGCAGGTAGGCCTGCACTGTAGGTATTAGCTGTCTGTGTGTTACCGTAAAACTCTTAGAAATCTTTTGACATGCTTGATGGATATATAGGTACCCGCAGTTGCACTCATTAGTGCATGACCATTTTTGGAATAAAACCTATTGTCAAATATCAACTGCCACATACAGGATATTTGTTTTACATTGTTAAACAAATGGAATTGGCTAAAGTAAGGGCCAATTATCTGTTCCTTAGGCACCAATAATTAATTCTTAAACTGCAAGTATTTGATTAAATTAAATAAATTATAACTGCTTTCATGAATTTCCATACTTTGTTTTATAAATTACAACTAAAATATTTTTTGATAAATACAGCCTGTAAATATTTTATGTGTACCTTATTAAATAGTGGTATTATTTTAGCCCAAAATATAATAATAATTACCAGTTTATATATAATATAATAATAATTAACAGGATTGATAGGGTAAAAGCCGGATACTTGACCCAGTGCGATAGTTGCCCCTGATATGATTTTTTTTATGTTATCCGGCAGACAAACAGGCATGCGGGCCACCTAATGGAAACTGGTCACCGCCGCCTATGGACATCAGCAATACCAGGGGTGCAACCTATGCGTTGCCCGCCTCTTAGGAAACCTCTAATATACCTCTTGAACGGTCCTATGTCATAGTCCAAAGGAAACACTGGCTGGGAGCTCATTCCACATCCGAATCGTAGCTCGTAGGCTCAGACTTTATCTTTATGAGTAAATATCTTCCGCGGATACACTTTGACGAGCGTCAAAAGTATATTGGTAAGTAATTTCTATTGAATATCTTTGTTAATGATTGTGGTGTCAGTCTACTTTTTGTTTCTTTGCATGCATTAAAGTTTAAATTATATTGTTTGTTATGTTTACTGTTGAATAGTTTTTATTTATTTCACAAATAAAAAGGGCAAGTATCCGTATCAAAAGGATAGTCGCCCCATTTTCTTTTGCGGATTTCATAGATTTAGTTGATAAAATTATTTACTTCTGTCGTTTTTCCAACTTATAATCTTGCTTTAAATAAAATAAACACTTATCTGTCCCTGCTTCTATTCTAGGTAACCAAATGCATCGCAAATTTAAACGAAAATCAGACTCGCGGATCCTGCCTGACAAACCCTGAGATGGTGATAAATTTATGGTTTAAAAACACTAAAACTTATTACTATATTTTTACAATAAATAATAATATTTTGATTAGTTTAATAAAGGATCTCCGTAAATAATAAACATTGATTCTATCCAACAAAATCATAGTGAAGCGTCTATCGCCGCACGAGGCAACTATCCCCCGAAGCATTTTTACCGTTAGACAACTACCCGCCACAGTAGGCAACTATTCCAATTTTGAGAGGTCAAGTAAAACAGGATTAACCCAAAAACAATTATAATTATATTACAAAAATAGGCCATTACAGAAGATGAAAAACCTATCTTTTGATATACATGTTGCACAATTCATAGTAATTGCAGATTTCTTAATAATAGAGCTTTTTGAAAAGGGCAACTATCCGGATTTTACCCTACAGCCTCAAAATTATATATTTAATTTAGTGTGTAATGTAGATTTTATTTTTAAATATTTTGACTTTTA